>LBNU01005196.1:125876-147592 GCA_014162995.1 Artemisia annua | reverse complement strand
CACTGGTAACCTGACCGATGTATATCAGTGTCAAGTGCAACGTACGGGGGATTGATGTTCCTCACAGGGAATAGTGTTCGTTAGTTAAAGAACTACTCTAATTAAGGTCTAAGGGTGGGGATGATTATTTTTGGATTTTTATGTTTTTAGAAGCGTAAAATCTCCGTTTTGGGAGTGGGCGGAATAGTTCTAGTCAACTAACCCAAGTTAATCTACTCTATGCAAGTTAATTTATTTGGGAAACCAATGGTGGGTGAAAGTAGTGTTTACTTAGATTTCATTACTCCCTAACTGTCTTTTACATGTAATTAAGTATGTTGAGTTTGCGTGGATACGTGGTGTATTCCTAACAAGTCGTAAGTGAGTGCGTTCAAATTCCTAAATCTATAAGCTCCTACATCCACTCTATTGACGATACGTCAAGTATCCTATCATAAGCTCCCGATAGCAACCTAACGGCCATGAAATACTACCTTAAAATCGTAACGCAATACGCATTAACGTTTCTAAGACGTTCAAAGCTTGTTAACAGTATAGGAGGTTAGCCAGTTTTCTTAAGTCTAACGTAGATGAAACATTCATCAAATCACATCACAACATAATACATCACATGATAATCAATAGTTAGGATTTCATTAGATCTAAGCAAACACAAGTTATATTTAGCCTAGCATGTTGAGAGGAAGAAAACAACATTAGATATACAACCATAGACATATTGTATGTGATTTGAATGGAAGACTTACTTAGATTAAACATGCAAGTTAGAAGGGGAAAAAGCTACCCTCTAAGGGTCTGTAATACACGAAGCTGAGGGTTTATACCCCTTAAGGTTCTCACCAACTTTCCTCTCTTAAAAATATTAAATTCATCCTATATATATAGAAAATACGGCTGACGGCGTCAGCCCAAGGTGTGTACGCCGTCACGCCGACGATTAGGGTTTTGTTGATGGCTTCTTGACGTCGTCACGCGCCTTGTTCAGATCTGATGGCCTTCCTGACGCGTCACCAAACTAGGGCCAAAAACTCTCTGGCCCGTCATGCAGTAACTTCAATTTCTTCACTTCATTTGTTCCTGACGTCGTCACGGTTGAAGTTTGTGACGCCGTCACCTTCTGTGCACTTTAGAGGGTCTTTTGGAGATTTTGTTGTTTCCGCACTTTTTCACTCCGAAAAGCCCGAAAATGCTTTTTTGTGATTTTCTCCTCAAAGGTACCTAAAAATGAGAAAAGAAAGAATTTGGGTGAATTCGATCCAATAATATATGAATTAGGACTCAAACAGACCGCTAAAAACGTAACATTTTTCGTCTCATCAACAGATCTAAAGTATTGAAATAAAGGAGCCTCATTGATCATGCTTAGTTTATTATGTAAATCTTTAGCATTTTGAATGATAAGATCTAAGCTTGTTTCCTGAGCATCTTTTGTTTCAAAAATCTTAAGTTGTAGTTTACTATGCTCAAGTTCTCTTGATAAAAGTTTAACCTTGGCTTTTAATCTTGCATTCAACCCCTGGCATTTGATATTCTGATTTTGACTAATCAAAAGAAGTTGTCTGAGTTCTGTTTCTGAATCGTTCAAAGGTTCATGTGGTTCAAGTTTACCATCGTTATCATTAGTCAGTGTGATAGCAGGATGATCAAATGTAACAACTGGATTCATTTGATCATAGTCATCAAATATAACCACTGTGGACATTTGATCATTCTCATGAGTAGATAACGGTGAGTCAGATTGAACAACTTGGACCTCAGTCGTTTCGGAAACAGAAGGAGAGACAATGTCGTGAATGAGACATGAATTATCACATACCTGAGACTGACCGTCAGTGTCATACACTGGGCCTGAGTCTGTTACATGAACTTCTTCTGTATCAGCCATCAATATCATATCAGCAGTAGTATCCATAACATTCATCTGATCTTTTTGCCGTTGATTTCATGCAATTGCTTCTTCTTTGAGTGCTAAGAGGTACTTCTGAAGATAGTAGGCACTGCTGTGAGGAGTAGGTTGTGATGCTTCAGATGGTGCACTGGTAAGTGCAGTGGATGACACACCAAGTTGCTCAAACTGTTGCATAATCGTTTGATGAGTATGAGGATCTTCTGAAGTATGCTCACTAGAGTTGTCTAAGACAAAGCCTTCATTAGTGTAGATGAACCCATGAATGATGATTGGTGCAGGAAGAATAGTCTTAGGAAACTTTCTCTGTAAGCAAGATCGAATGAGTCTATCAGTAGGGTCCTCATCACTGTGCATGATAGCAAGGTGGTTCCACAGCTCTTGAGCACTTGCTTTAACATCCAGCTTAGTGTACATGGCATTAGGAAGAGCGGTAGTGATAAACCATGCAGCTTCATGATCAGCATTGTATTGATCTAGTTCAGTGCCAGACAGAACATCACGGGTTTGAAGTGTGATATTTCCTTCAGTGTCGGCAATGAATTTCATCTGATATGGTCCATCCTTGATTGATTTTAGCAGTAAATCAGGATGTGGACGTGTTTGAAGCCATTGCAGAAATCTGTCTTTCCAAACATGGTATGGTTCTGATAGCATAAAGGGAGGAGTATATGCAGTTCCACACCGTAGATGATGACGAGCATTGATGTATAGAGGGTGTTGAAATGGAGCTTCAGAGTATGGTACGTAAGACATGATTGAAAACTTGTGGTTTATGGATCTTGTAGAAGGTATAGTACTTAAGGCTAATCTTCGAAAACAAGTCCCAATGTGATTTCGATACTTGGTTATTGGATGATTTCGATAAACTGTTAAAGTCCAGGTAATCTCGATAAACTGAAGTTTTCGATAAAACAATTAGGATCTCGATAACTCACGTTGTTCTCGATAAAAGGAGATTATCGAGAAATGTTGGAGACAATTATCGAGATCTTTGGTTCTATGAAGACAAAGTATGTTTTCGATGTTCGTGAAAATAATTTCGATAGAGTCAGAAGATTTCGAAAACAAACAATTGATTTCGATAACTGGTGAAGTTCTCGATAACCTCAGGTTCTCGATAACAAGTATCCAAAGTTTTGAGATTATACAATAACGAAACTATCCAATAAGTCGAAGTGTTTTCTTTCTTATACAAGAGAGAAAAGCACTGAGTAAGCAACAAAAACACTTAAGTAGTAATATCGAAGGTTCTCGATAAAAGAGGGTTTAAGGTTCTCGATAAATTGGGGTTTTGTGTTCTCGATAAGAAGCCAAAAACGCAGATTTTCTTTTTGTAAAAAACAAGCCTAAAACGTGTTTTTAATCCAAGATTCTTGTACAACTAGCACTAAAATGATGAAATCTTAATGAAAGTTGCAAACTTTAACTTTTTATCAAAATTTGAATAATCTCGATAAAAAGTACAAAATTAACGAATCTAAGAACCTTAAAAAATTTCGAAACTTTGTTGTTTCTTATGGTTTTTAACACAAGTTTGGTAACAAATATGTGATAAAAACACAAAATAAACAATAAAGTTGCAAAGTTTTTAAGATATACGAGATGAAAAACGAGTTTTAAGAATCGAATAGTACAAAAAGAAAAGCTACACCTTCTTCTAGCGATTGATACCACTTGTTAGGTCACCATATTAGTAAACACAAGTAATCTTATAAGAGAAATGAGATGAGAATTAGACTTGGTTGATTAATAACAATATGAAAGATGAAAGAACAAGAGTTTTCTTAAGATATGAAATTAACCAACAATTGTAATGAGATACATGATGTCCTATTTATAGGAGAGGGATAGGGCAACACTCCCTTCCTTCCCTATCTTCTAAGTCGTGGGCTTTCAAGGCCCATTGGACATCTTATTAGACATAAACATTAACCATACGAGTAACTAAATAACGTAGCTAATTATGATAATTCTAGCAACCTATTACATTGACTGAAATGACCGAGACTTGACTGAATAGTTGAAAACTATGATCCTAACACCAATTGGTGTAGCTCGGGGTCTGAATCTTTATCCGGTATTTCAGCTGAAATACACCTGTCTATGTCAGCGGGAAACCTCAACTTATCTTCCGTTTCCAACCATACACACAAATGACAGTGAGGCAAACCTCGCTTCTGGAACACGATAGTGTATACTTCTGACAATAGAACAAAGTTGAAAAAAAAATATAATTAATATGATGTATAATTAAAAAAAAGGAATATTTTGTTTGAGTATACAAATGTAGGTTGTACTTTACCTGCTTTAACACGGCCAAAAATACGTTTCTCCTTTATGTCCTTTATCAGTTGATCAAGCTTCATTTTAAAAACTTTAGAAATAATGTCGGGCCAATCTTCTGATTTCAAACCCTTTCTTTTTAGGTACCTTGTAATTTCGGGCCACTTTGGATTACAGGTAAGTGTGATAAGCAAATTCGGATATCCGTAATTTTCGGACATAGCCATAGCATCAAAGTAATTTTGTAACATGTAACGCATGCTACCTGTAAAGGATGAAGGTAATACTACTTTACTTCCGCGTTTTTTTTGTTCCGGGTTGGCTGCTTGTGCAGCTTTGTCTAATCTGTCATAAGTATCACATCTTAATTCGGAATTCTCTCTACGTACAAATGACAACCTTTCAGCCTCAACCATGGTATAACCGTTAACCAAAAACTGCTGAAATAATCGTTTTCCATTTAGAATTGTTGAGAAAACGTTTGGCCGGTCTTGAATACGGTGAGCAAACCATTCACGCATGGTGACATATTTTTTTTGTCGTTTGGTGTTTGATCAGTGATACCTTCATGGTATATGTTAGTCCTATACCCATCTTCTGCGTACGGGAACAATAACGGATACTGTAACGGAAGATATGAGACATGCAGTTCATTAATTTTTTCCACTTGCCATTGATTTTGTGAACACTGATGTCTCTTTCAGTGGGCATTGAATCAAAATCACCGATTATAAGTGCAGCAACTTCATTTGCAGTTGGCAGGTTATGTTGTCTACCATCTTTGTCACGCCTACCTATGAGTCTGATCTTAACGTTATCTTCACCATTAGCCATTAAATTTCCAGCCATTCTATACTTCTAAACCAAAGGATTATCTTTATCAAGCATGTTTTTTTATTTCTTTGGTTAGTTGAGGGTTTATGTGTTTTTTGAGGATGACGATGCGTCGTCTATTGAAGAACTACAAATGTTAAAGAAGTTAAATTAGTAATTGCAATATAAACAGCAAGTAAAGACGTGTAAAATGCTGAAAAGCAAATATTACCTAACAGCGTTAATGCGGTTTTGTAACTCATTTGGTGGATCATAAATGTAAAGTTGTCCAAACTTAGGTGAGTCGCCAGCGTTGGGTAACATATCTCCAATCACATGGTTATTTTTTCCTTTAATTCTAAAACAATACGGTGAACGTCCACTATTAACAGTCTTATCTTGCTGACCAGACATCCATGTAAAGGCAAACATAGAATTATAGCGACGAATGTCCTCCATAAATGCTTTGCTTTTTGGGTTTTCTCCTTTCAAGAGTCCCATTAGCAAAGGTGGGGGATTCTTAAGTTTAACAGGTAGTTTTATTTTCCCTCTTTTGCAACAAATTTAATATCCATCATTGTTGTTGGCATTAGAAGATCCTACCTTACTTTCGGCAAGCCACAACAATGCACCACATTTTATGCATTTCTTTGTTTGATCTCCATGGTCAAAATACTCTAAGTAAAGATGACCAATAATGTCGTTATAATTTATTAAGGTAATAAATAATATGGAAAAAAGGTTATTACTTTTGTTCATGATAAATACCTTTGGATATGCCCTCGATACGATCCATATAGCCATATTCATCTTCAGGATCTTCTTCTGACATCTCGAATGAAGGTATATCTGCAAGTGATTTGCCTTTTTGTACGGAATCACTTTCTGAAGTACTATCAACATTATGATCGGTTTCACAATTCGGCTGTATAGTAGCAGGACTGCCTGTAACAAATATATGTAAAGTGATTCACATTTTGTTGTATACAATATGAATCAGTTTATCAATAGTAATTTTTTTTCTTAAGATGTAAAATATATAGTTGATTATAGCTTACCAATGTGAAAGTGTACAGGAGAACTGTTTCTGAACCTTGATGGTGGCTTACTCTTATTAGCGCTGCCTAAAATATATAAGCTAATACAATTAAATATCTTTTAAAGACGAATAATCACAAGAATAATAAAGTTTTAAACACACTTACTGGTAGAAGTGCTACCCATGGGGCGTAATACATGTGTTATATCAGGAGTACACAAATCGGGAGATGAAGAACCCAGACCAATGCTAATAGCTGTGTTTAGAATATTTGGTGAAGGTTGAAATGTCTCTTGATTTTGTACAGGCTGATTTGCTTTTAACACATATTAAAAAATATATCTACTTATATATATATATATATATATATATATATATATATATATATATATAGTCTTACAATTTTGTTGAGGTGTTTTGCGAGGTCTGCCTCTTCCTCTAATTGTGTTTTGTTGAGCTGGAGTTTTCGCGGGTCGTCCACGTTGATTTATAGCTGGTAAGACATTTAGAGATAATTCGCCAAGGTGCATGTTATCTGTTTTTTGACTTAACAATGGACCAAGAGAACTTTGATTGCCTATGTTTTGATTTGTGGAAGAAAATGTATCTTCAAAAGACAAACAAATTTTATAGATATAAGATAGTTTCTGCCATACAAATTTATTAACAATTAAAAGAAAGAGAGTTATGTGTGAACATTACTTGATGTGATGTCGGAAAGAGGACTTCTTTGAGTATTTGCATTGCAAATAATATTCGAGACAGTTGACGATGTCCCTACTTGAGTATTCATGATTGGAGAACTTTGTTGTACGGTTCTTCTTTGTCTTGTTTTTTTGGGGACAATAGGTGTATCAAGAGGATTTTTACGGGGACGTCCAGGTGCCATTTTTGGTGTTGGTATGTTTCTGGATTCTGGGACAATATTGTCATTAGGCTGTCGTGTTACCGAATTATACTGAAAAGGTGTAATGCCTGATAAACAACACAAAATGAAATTATTTACAAATAAAATTGATGTAAAATAATATAAATAATGGCAATGGCATAAAATTTTGTTATTTGATAGTAATTACCTGATATGTTGTGGGATTGCGGAATTCTTTGTTGGTGTATGGTAGAAAGTGGGTTAACAACGTTTGACGTTCTTGAAACTTGCATATTAGTAGATGGCATATATATCGGTTGATAGTTGAGAATATTAGCATCAAGCATAGACGCCGGTTCGTTCCTCGTATTAGCTTTTAAAAAGGTTACAACCAAAATTATACAAATACTATTTCTTAATGAAAATATATACAAATAAATATGATGTAAAAAAATATAAATAATGGCTTAACCAGTTTCCTTCTGAATAGTAATTACCTAATCTGATGTGTGATAGCGGACTACTAACATTCGACGGTCTTCCAACTGGAATATTAGTAGTTGGCATATATATTTGTTGATAGTTGAGATTATTAGCATCAAACATAGAGACCGGTTCATTCTTTGTATTAGCTTTAAAAAATTTTACAACGAAAATTAGACAAATGCTATTCCTTAATTCACAAACATGACAAAAGTTTATGATGTACCTATAACAGACTTTCTCCTTTTTCCATTGTGACTGCAAGTTAAGTATTGTGCAAAATTAATAGTTAAATGATGTTCATAATCATACTTTGTTCTTAACAAACAGAAAGAAAAAACATTAGTCGCATCTATACCATGGTTTGAATGATTGACTTGTTTTTCTGAAGATTGTGAAACATTATTCACAATGTTAGGATTACAATGCTCGTTTTCTTTATTTGAGTGAATAGGTTGCCGGGATTTCTTTTTGTTATTCATCTAATATTCAAAGAAATTGAGATGCTTAAACAATGATCTTCACGTAACAATGATTGTTATCATCTGTTGTTTTCTCAGAGATTATGAAAAGTAATTACAAATTTGTAACCTAAAAAAACGTATAAGAAAAGATGTTTCAAATTTTGAAAAGTTAAATAAATGAGACCCAATTCATTCACAATTTATAAATTCACAATTTATAAAGCCCACTTAAAAATGACCTAATATATAAAAACATTTGTATTAGTTGAGCCAAATTGAGTAACACAACTTGCATATCAAATGTTGACTGAATGGAAACATTGCGTATAAAATCTATCCTACCATCATTACCCTCACTAAAAGTTATCTCTTGGCTCAATAAAAATCTTTTCACTTGTCGCATATCACTTGTCATATCACGGTTAATAAAAAATTGAAAGGTTAGTATATCTATCATTTTTTTATCTAAAAAATTTTCCAACCTACTAATGATATGTAAATATTGTTGATCTATTGTTTATGAAATAGTATGTTTGATTAGATTAGTTGCATGCTTTATTTGATGAAGTTAGTCATTCGTGCCAGGTTTAGTATGAAACATATTTGTTGCATTGATCCTAAGTTAATAAGATGATGTTGAAATGTTAATATCCTGATCACTTATGTTTTATATTTTAGTAAACCTTAAATAAGGGTTTAGAAGTGCTTCAAAACATAGATGATATGGTTTGTCTAATATTTTGCTGCATATTTTTGGTCTAGATAATGCTAGTTTGACTTAATAAAAGATTAGTTAGTTAAGATAGATGAATATAATAGATTGGAAAATCAATAACGTGTGTTATGGGTTGTTCTCCAAAGGATAATTATACAAAGTTTTAGGTTTTGTGATTAAGTATTTACTATATCGTCACAATTAGGGGGTATTAATATTTTTCTGGTATCCACGGATTTGTGATTGAGAAGGTATTGGGTTATGCGTATGTTAACATATGTGGTGAATGGATTATCATAAATTATGAGTTTTTTGAATGTTATATTTGATGGGAGAGAGCGTATTAGAGAAAATGTTGTTTGTTAGAAGATATCGATGAAAATGTATGTTTTTGTATTGTCAATATCAGGATAATGTGTGAAATGTTTTGAAAAGAGTTTTTTGGGATGACTCCCATATATGATATTGATACTTGTCAACCAAACATTATTTATTTATTATTATTATTCTTTGTTTCTCTCAAGCACGTCCTAAATAAACAAAGCGCAATCACACTTTTGGATCTTTCAAAGGATTAAGAAATATATTCGTGTTCGAATGGATTGATCTATAATCCAAGGAATAGTTTTACTAAGGTTGTGTTTGGTTTGCTACCCAAAATGAGTATAGGAATCATAATAAGATGGTGCAATCTAGGGGTGAGAAAAAAAAACCGAAAAAACTGAAACGGAAACGAAAACCAAAAAACCCGAACCGAAATAACCGATCGAAACTAAAAACCGATGGTTCGGTTTTTACTTTTTCAAAAACCGAAAATTCGGTTCGGTTTCGGTTTTTGTCCAAAAACCGAACCGAACCGCTACTATTATATAATAGTATATAACTAATATAATGTAAATGGATAACTAAAAAAATCTAATTTATAAATTCATATTAATTTTGTAGGTGAATTTATAATATATTTATCTTAACGTTTATATGTTTGTTTTTCGTGTGCATGTGTTTACTTTACAATATATCAATACTTATGTAACAATGATCATACTATGTGTAAATTCACTTGCATATGTATATTTCATCTATACGTGTGTAATTGTAGAGTTATGCGATAAACATTATTAGGCTTATCTTGACAAAAAAAGTAAAGAAAAGTAACTGATTTTCTACGAAAATCAAGTTTGTTGGTATAAATTGGCTACACACAAATATAAGCGGTTAAAAGCCGCAAAAACCGAAAAACCAAACCGCCAAAAACCGAACCACCCAAAAACCAAACCGCCAAAACCGAATGGTTTCGGTTTTGGATTTTATAAAAACTGAATGTTTTGGTTCGGTTTCGGTTTTAGCCAAAAACCGACCCAAACCGAACCATGCACACCCCTAGTGCAATGTGACTAAAGATATCAACCCATTAATATTTGATATAAAGTTTGAGTACGTTAAGGATATCAAGTTAAGGTGGGCTCGATTTATCTGCCACAATCAATAAAGTTATATCGTCAACAAAGGTTGAACCCTTTTTACCAAAAAACTTTATAGTAGAGAATGGTCCAAGTGAAAAACTACCCAAACAACCTCCTACCTATGAACGAGGCTATGAGTTTCAAACTCATTTTTTATTCAAAACCTTTTAATCAAACAACTACAACGAATGTCAAACCTATTCTTTGATTTCAAAACCCTATACCAAACAAACTTTATCTTTTTTAGCTGGCTAATTTGTTAGTTCTTTGTAGTAAAAATCAACGTTTAAGTAATACTTTATTTCTTCTACTTCATCCTTCTTACACTTTATCTCCACTTTTTTACATTGCCACCTCCACTTCTTCTACTTCATTTGAGCCTCGCCATTCACACGTGCAGGGTGAAATGGCGTCGCCATTCACCCGTTAACACACCACCAAGCCACCTCGCCATCTCAAATGTGACTTCAGTCACTTGCGCCATTTGCACACTAGCTTTGAATTTTTTTGACCGTTTGGCCAAACGGCTATTTTTTCAAATGATATATATATTTTTTTTATCCCACCTTTACAAATACTACCCATACATTAACCATTTTTTTGCACAAAAATCTTAATTCTTTCTACAAAAAATTGTGTCTTGCTCAGTTTCACATACCATCCATGAAAGTCAAAGATGGTGTTTGAAAACTAATTGATGGGGATTACATTCGTCAGGAAGAGATTATCGAGTTAGCTAAGAAGTTTAACAATGTAGACAATGCTAAAGATGATATGAGGAAAGCATATGCGGAATGCAAAGACATTTCGCAAGAAAAACTAGCTTCAATTGATACTTTTCTAGAAGAAGAATCTTAGACAGGTTACGAGATTAAAAATGAAATTGGCAAACAAAATACAAGATAACATCAGTGCAAAAGTTCGTTGGATGCATAAGAAAATAAATAAGATGATTGTGTTTTAGTTTCCTTTTTTTTAAAAAATTTTTTTATTGTAATTTGTATGTTTTTTTTATTTATTTAAATGGATGAAAAAATAGTTTGTTTGATTCCGTACGTGTACAACTTCTTTTTTGAATTCGTATTACTCCAAAGGCTACTTTTTCCCTTATAAATACCTTTTTACTATCATTCATTTTTCACATAACTTTTTTTTAAAGTTTCAAAAGTATCATTCATTATTTCACACAACTTTTTTTAATCTTCCCCAACTATCATTCATTTTTCAACATAACGGATACTATGGCTACTGAACCAAATAATGTGAGACTAACTATCCTTATGCAACTACGAGAAAAACTTGATGTTGAGATCGCACTAGCGGAGAAATATTTGAACTTGTTTCGTCGCTTTCATGATCGTGTGCGTAGCCGTAGGCCTAAAATAATAAGGGTGGGTTCGCTGCCAGATCATCCCCTTATCGACTATGTTATGCACACGCTTGAAAGGATGACTGGAGCCAGCATGAGGAATGCAACAACATGTTGTTGGCTAGGAACGAATTGCTTAGAAGCATTGCTAAGAATGAAGAATTCATTAATAACTATAGATAAATGTAAAAGTTTGAAGCATCTTTATTTTCTTGTAATGTATTTTAATTTTCGTATTGTATTCTAATTTCCGTATTGTATTTTTAATTTTCGTATTATAAAATATGTATTTTTTCTAAATAAATTAAAATTTAGGGTGTGCTTGGTTAAGGGGTATGAGCCATAAGGAATGGGTATTGGTACCATGTAATGCAATCACCCATTACCCACTTTTGGGTAATGGGTCATTACTCACTAACTTGAGGGTAATGAATTTGATTACCTGTATATTCCTTTTGCCTTTCGCATTGCCATTCCTCTCTACGAACCAAGCACGCCCTTAGTTTATTTGAAAAAAAAAAATATATGGGGCCCAAAAATTGCTAAACAATATGCAAACAGCTCAAGCTATGATAGAAGAGGTATATTGGGTGTGTTAATTTGAAATGTGAAAGGCTAAGGTGGCTCTAATTTAGCATAAATGACACGCAAATGGCATATTACCGCACCATATACTCTAACTGATGAGAAGCAAACATGTGGTTCTCAAACTAAAAGTGTGTTTGGCGCAGCAGATTATGAAGAGATTATGCTTATTTTTTCAAAAAATAAGCTACTTAAAAAATAATCTTTGTTTGGCAGACAGAACTTATAAGAGATTATAAAAAGAAAATAATCTTCCATAATTTCTGAAAATCAAAAATTACTTCATATAACTTATAAAAATAATTTTTTTTATAATCTTTTTCAGCACCAGCATCACTATGGGTATGTTTGGCGAAAGTAACTGTTGCTGGAACTGGTGCTGGTGCTGGAGATGGTGCTGGTGCTGGAGATTATAAAAAGAGATTATTTTTATAAGCTACATGAAGTAACCTTTGGTTTTAAGAGATTATGGAAGATTATTTTTTTAGAATCTCTTATAAGTTATGTCTGCCAAACAAGGATTATTTTTTAAGTAGCTTATTTTCTGAAAAAATAAGCATAATCTCTCAACAATCTTGTGTACCAAACATAGCCTATCAGCATCAGCATCAGCAACAGCAACAGCAACAGCAACAGCACTAGCATCATCTACTGTTGCCAACATACTCGTAGTAGTACTTTATTTTAGCTTGTCGTTGGAATTTTGTATGGTGGGACCGTGGGAGTATAATTTTACTTTATCTCATCTAATTAACAATTAGACCAATAGCATGTTGTATCTTTTATATAATAAAAGAATTACATCATTTCGGAGTTTTTTTGACAAAACAATCTTAGTGGAAAAAAAATTGGACCAATAGGAATGCTCGATTTTGACACATAGGCGAAATCGAGCAATATGATTGGCCAATAAAAAGTCAAAATTGAATTGATTTTGGTCAAAATTCAATAAATTTGGTGGAGAATTTGATTGAGGAAAAAAACACATAAAAATATAGGTGTCAAATTTATGAAAATAAAAACTTAAAAAAAGATGAGGTAATTAATAAAACATTAGTGGTTCAATTTTAAAATTATATGGAGTTAAGTGTAAAATTATAAATCTCCATGTTTTTTGATAACTTTAGATAATAAACAAATAACCCCTTACACTTTATACCCCATACGCTTTATAATATGAACTTTGTTTACAATTACATGGGTATTAGTGTTGTTTTGAGACTTCCATCCATTAAACTTATAAATTTTATAAATGTACGAATTAGTTTTAATATACGTTAAGTACTTTTAAAATAAATATTAGTTTTAAAATTTCATCTGTTAAAATATCTTTTTACTATGTACGTTAAATATAAATAAGAACTCATGTTATCCTATTTAAAAGTTTAATCTATTACGTACACGGGTTTGAATATTAAATACAGTTAAATTATTATTAACACTAATATAAATATCAAATGGTAAGTACGAGTTACTGTGATATGAAAAATAAATATACGTGATTGTACTTATAACGACTCATGTAATTATTATTTAAAGTTTATATACGGATATCCGGAAAAACATTTTTAAAAAACTTCATCAACGCTTATTCTGTGCTACTAAACTCGCACATTTTGTACAACATGATATCAATAATTAAAGTCAAACAACAATATCAACCTCAACATTAACATCTATGTCAGCTAAACAAAGTTAAATCTTTCATCCAATAAATTTTTTACAAAATGTTAATTGATATTAATACATAATGAAAAACTCATGCATACTTATTAGTTGTACTTATATCATAACTTTCACGGGTAAATTCTTACATATCCGTATAGTAAACAAAAATTTTAAAATAAATTTGATTTATGTGTAAACTCATGTGATAAAAGAATCTTTGACTCAATAACATTATAAGGAGACACGCTCAAGAATCCAATACAAGGTCGATGCCACGGTTATATTTACAATTTCTGCTAACTATTTTTCTTACTTTCGCACATGTTGATGCTTTAAGCCTCTAACTTTTTAAAATATACATAAGATTTTCTGTATTTAAACGATAATACTATATAATTAAATTTTTCTGGAAAAACCCCGTGCGTGCACGGGTATTATAACTAGTTTTGATATATGTTTGTTTGACTACTCAATCAATGGCCAGTTATATGCCATATGTGATATTAACTTCTATAGTGCTTTATTATTATATGTGATACAAGTTGATGTCATATATAATTCGAGACAGTTTCTAGAACCTAAATAAACCATGACCACTAATTTATAATTTATAGTTTTTTTAAACATACATTTACAAACATCAATGATCGGTTATTCAGTTAATTGGCAATTATCAATGGAACAAATCTATATTATCTCTTGCAGTATAAATGAAAAAGCACACAGATATCATCACGTTTATCATATAAAATTAGTCAACAACAATGTTTAAATCGTAAAAACTTGGGTTAATTCTACATATAGGTAATTGTTGATATAAAAGTTAGGCGTTTCTTATTTGGACTCCTGTTCTCGTACCAATTGAATATTACTGCTTGAGACCTGCACACTAAGAAAGCAAACAACACTGTTAGGCTTATCGTGGGATTGTCTCCCACGATTATCCTCCGGCGTGAGAGTAAGTAATCGGTTTTAGGGTTATAGCGAAGAGTTAGGGTTTTTAGATGATACCTCAATGAAAGCTGTGATATTCTTTATATAGGCACGAAATCCTTGTTGGTTTCGTGTTCCTTACTCTTCGGCGTATCTCGCCTTATACGGTATATTGATCTTTATCCATAAATAGAAGATCATTATCAAGACCATAAATAATATATTTGAGTTTGGGCTTTCGTGAGCCCAAATCGTTACTATAATAGCCCAAATCATTATTATGATAGCCCACGCGTGATGGGCTTGAGCATTGGTAATGTCCATTGGTCGGGTTCGTGACCCGAGTGCGGACTATACGTCATCATGTCCCCCCAGTCTAGTATGCGCACGGTGCAACCGCGGATGCTAGACTATCAGTCGCACCGAAAGACACTCCAGCATTCGTGGTAGTCAAGTTCCAAATGTTTCCCGCCAAAAGGATATACCATGAATATGGTCTAAATAAATCTGAAAATGCTGCCTTGGAAATCGTAGGAAAGTGCAAAAAGTACATTACCTTTTGATCTCCTAGCCACACGTTTAAAGTTAGTGGGTTACACGTGAAGCATCCAAGACTATGGGAAACCCTATATAAAGGGTATCCCCTTTTCTACTGTGATTATCACAGTAACAAATTCATTTCCACCATTGTTAAAATCTTCAAACACCAATCAAGAAATCAATTCTGTACTAAGGTAATAGCGCGTGCGCGTTTGTATTCTAATCATGGTCCGCCAATTGTTCGACTATACATACGATATATCCGAGGATGAACTTCGTGAGTTAACCTCGGATTATTCCATTCCTGAGGCGTTGCACCCGGTAGTTCCGGCGGCAACTGCATCCATAGCAGATTTCCCCAATGGGAAAGTACGGGTATACACGCGTTTCTTTGAATTCGCCAACCAACGCATACCCATGTCGCTATTCTTGTGTGACATTCTGAACTATTATCGCCTCCACATCTCCCAGCTGCACTGCATAGGTGCGGCTAAAATAACGAACTTTGAGGTTAATTGTCGCCTGATGGCGATTATCCCTACCATCCATCTTTTCCGCGCGTTTTACCACTCGACGTGGTCAAACGGGTGGGTATCCTTTGCCAAGCGCGCAGGGCGCTTGCAACGTTATACAGAAAAATTAGATGCGCTCAGGGATTGGAGGGAGAACTTCTTCTAGGTTGATAGGACGTTTTTCCCTTGGGATTATGCGTTCTATACCCAAGGAACGCTGCCGAGGGACGAGTGCCCAGCCGGGACGTTGTAGCCTCTCGTAAATTCCCGTACGATTAGTAAATACGTAAACTGGAATAAAGGTATTTCGTTATTTAAATATCCCTTTTTACAAGTGACAATTTTTTTTTATATGTGACTTGATATATAAATCACAACGGTAAATTGTGATTTATCTTTTGCCTAGGAACGATGCTTGCACACAAACCTAGATAGTCTAATTATCGCGAATATATTTAAACGTTTATATTTATATAAATATACGTTTCGTTTAGTTACCGTGTACTATTTATATATATTTCCCCGAGCCTACGAAAATTCCCGAGATCACTCACTAATATTATTGGATCGTAACCCGACCCGTGAAACTTACTAAGTGGGCCCCCGCGACCCATTGGGCCACTTAAACCCATTTACTACACCAAACGGGCCCTTAATTCAATTTTTCTGTTGGGCCAGACGAAAACCAAAAGCCCACAAGGCTTTACAAGCCCAAACGAACCCTTTGTAACTTTTTCTTTTTCTTTTATTTTTGTGTCCAGTCGCGACCCCCTTACAAACGCACCCTATTTCTTACGAATTCAACACACAACACCAACATATTATTTCATATGTCGATTCACCACCAAGCAAATAAACAGAAATGACCAAGTTTATAAAATGTCTCACTCGTTTACTATTTCAAATTTGGCCAAAGTAAACTACACAACTCATGTGGACAAGATAACTAAAAACATGTCACATTGTTCCCTAGCACCTTACAACTTCTCCAATGGCAACCAAACGAACACTGTACTCCTTGTGAGATGTCACGAATGAACAGAAAAGAGATAAACATTCCTTTTGTCTATTAGAATTCAATTGGGCAAGAATGAAGGTGCCACATGGTATGTGCTTATTCACATACCTTTTATTCACCATTTTCAGACCCTAAAAGACCAAAAACTAACGTTAAATGCCGAAGATATCGTGTTTTTGTGTTTGTGATCGTGCATGGAAGGATATTGCAAAAACAACATAAAAATCAACCAAAAAGCCCTAAAACGAGCACGAGATGTGGAAAAGTGTCAAAAAGCCGAGTCAACGATGTTATCTACTTAAGAAAAGCCCAAGACGACAAAGTTATTTCTTAAAAGCTCAAGAAGACGAAAGAAACACTTAATCGAAGTTGAAAGAGAATTATAAGCAAAAGCTTTCCAAGTTCGAGCAAGTGTTCACTTTTACATCTTTGAAGACCTTTGAAATACACGTCAACTCTATTCCTCCAAGTTACAAGACTTCTACGTTTAGTATTTAGTTTATTAGTAACATTTGTAATGTAAGTTTTAGTGTTACTTTTATAAATTGTAAAGGTCCAAGGGCTTTAGTTGCATCATTGTCAAACCTTCAAAGCTCTTGGCCTATAAATAGAGATCACCACCTCATTTAGAGGGTTGGTTAGATTTAGAGGGTTGGTCCTCATAGGAGTAGGTAATTAGTTTTCATTATTGTAAGTCTTATTTTTAATGCAAGCTTATTTTCCAAGTCTTATTTTCTCTAGCTTATTTTCTACACTTCTTCTTAATCTTTCTTCTAAGTTTTTACATGTTTTGACTTATTGTTAATCTTTGTTTACAAAAACTTAATCTTTTACACAAGCTTTTATAACTTTTCGCCACCTTTGCATGTTGATTTGGATCGAATGGTTTAAAATATGGGTTAGGGCTTGTTTGGTTCGTTGGCTTATTTAGCTTATACATAAGCTTATTTGTCATTAAAATTAGTTTTCTAAAAGTTTTTTATAAGTCTTTATTAGTTTCCTTATGATTTTATTAGTTTAAACATTTTGTTTCACGAAAAAAAAAAATTCGTTCTTTTTTTGTTTTGTTTTGTTTGTGTTTTTAACACTCTTTTGTTTCAAACTAGTGTTATAAACATTTCCCAACAAAAAAAGTTCCAATCTTTTTGCAAGTTTTAAGCTTAAAAAGTTCGAATTTGGTTTTTGTACTTTTTATCTAGATCTTTAAAAGTTTCATAAAAATCTTCAAGTTTGAAAATTTCTTCATGTTTTGGTGTTTTTAAGGCTAGTAGTACAAGAATCTTGGATTACAAACTTTGTTTGGGTATGCTTTTTGAAGATTCAAAATCTGCCATTTTTATCTAGATCTTTTGACCCTAATTTATCTAGATTTTTTTTTATCTAGATCTTTAGACCCTAAATTATCTAGATCTTTCTCAAAAGGTTTTCTTCGGATTTGGTGGATTACTCGGTGTTTCCCTTACTTGTATAAGTGAGAAAACACTTCGACTCGTGGTATACTTTCTATATTGTATAATCTAGAAAGTTTGGTGAAATTTTCGAAATTTCTAAAAAGTATCTAGATCTTTTATCTAGATCTTTTATCTAGATCTTTTATCTAAATCTTTTATCTAAACCTTTTATCTAGATCTTTTATCTAGATCTTTTATCTAGATCTTTTATCTAGATCTTTTTATCTAGATCTTTTATCTAGATCTTTTATCTAGATCTTTTATAATTTTAAGTTTTAATGTCACTTAGTCTTTACTTTTCTTTAAAGTTTAGTAAGTTTACTTTTTCGTCTTTTAAATCTTAAAATGCCAAAAACAATTTATTTTTCAAGTTTACATTTAATTTCATTGTCGCTTTATTTCATTCTACATGAGACGTGAGTAGTTTTACTCGTGTTTGCTTCGCGACTAGAGTTTGCAAGCTAAGTACGAACGTTAAAGGTCTATGATAAATAATCGTTAGATTATTTAGACGTATGATTTCATTATTCGAAGGGCAAAAGCCGGAGAACAATCAAATTACTCGTCTTGAATTATTATCTCTTCGAAAGAATAATTGACAACTAATCTCGAGAAAGGATAATAACTCGTCATAAATCATTATCTCATACTTAGTGAGCTTATTCACGTTGCTATGCAAACATATTGTCTTTAAAATTCATTTACCGCTTTCGTTACTTATCGCACTTTAATTTTTGTTTACTTTCTTCAAGTCACTTTATTTCATGCAACTTTACTTGCTTATTACTTTTGCGTTGCTTTACTGTTTTCCTTAACTTTAATCGCATTTTAATTGTCGTTGTAGTGTTAACCAACCAAAAATAAAATCTTTCAAACTCATTCACTTCACATAACTCACGATTTTGAGTGACGAGATCAATTCAACCCTCGTTGGGACTACGACTCGTGTTTAAGCTTCACCGCTTGAATACTAGACGATCAAAATGGCGCCGTTGCCGGGGAGCGGTTGATAAGACTAAGTTATTCGATCGTTTGAGTAATGTGTTTTGAAGATCCTTCTTTCGAGAAGTTAATGCTTTTGTAAATATTTTCAAAATATAAAAACACAAAAATATTTTCTCTTCTAATTTGTTTTCACTTTTGATTTCCACTTTTCTAAAATCAAAAATCCAAAAAGATTTTACTTTTCAAAAATTGATTTTCACTTTTATTTCACTTTTCGTTTTTCCAACATAAAAATCCAAAAATAATCTTCTTATCCTCTTGATCGATAATTCTTATCTTCTTTACCTTCTCGACGTTTAATTCTTTACCATGTTCGATTTTCCACCGTCTCATCCCCATGATCCTCGGACCATGGAGGATTTTTATCTTCCGACACTAATCGGTAGAGGAGGACCGATTATTCCGTCATCAGTTCCGGGAACCGATTTCACTTTGAAAAATTATATGGTTCGACTGATTCGGCAAAATTGCCAATTCCACGGATTTCGAGATGAGGAAACTAACGAACACTTGAACAAGTACTTATCCGTCACTCAATCCATTAAACAAAATGGAGTTTCTCTTGATAGCATACGTTTGAATCTCTTCCCATTCTCTTTATCCCATGATGCTGAAAATTGGTTTTACAATCTAAAAACCCATTCAATTCATTCCTGGGAAGAGATGTTTGTCAAGTTTCTCTCAAAATAATTTCCACATTCTAAAATGGTGCAGCTTCGGAGAGACATTCTCAATTTCCGACAATTGCCTATGGAATCAGTATTCGACGCTTGGGAGAGTTTTAAATCGTTGTTAAGAAAATGTCCAGACCATAATATTTTGCTTCTTGATCAAATCTTAACCTTTTATAATGGCATAACTCCGAATGATCGAGACAAAATTATGTTGGCAGCCGGCGGAAATTTCATGCGGAAGACTCCTCAAGAAGCTTACGACTTAATTGAAAACATGACCCTTCATCATTATCAGTGGGACGCTGACGTTCATTATGACTCTACTACTGAGATGATTGATCATTATTCCGAGAAAGTTTCCGTATTGAATCCAAAAATTGAGGTCCTTGGTAAGCAAGTCCATTATATCAGTCACGATTATCTATCTCAGCCAGGACCAGGTCTTCCTTTCACCAGTAAATATTCATACTCCGAAGACAGTGAGAGTGATGATGACGAGCCGTCAGAAGAAGTTAACCCTAAGATTGATTCACTTGTTAAGGAATCGGATACCTTGTCAAGGGGGGACGAGGAAGTCAAAATCAATCCTTTTGAGAAAGATGATGACCTTGTTCCAATCCCAAGGGTATCTGAGACACCTTTCGATTCAAAATCATTCAAAACAAATATCACCAATCCTTTGTTCGATCTCGATTCAGAATTTATTTTTCAATCAGATAATCCGATCTTTGATTTACAGAATAAGGATAGTGATGAATTCGACATGGAACCAGAGCTTACGGGTTTACATCATAAGAGTGATTCCGTTATCGAGGAGTTCGCCGATGAACTTTCGCACGTTGATTCCATCCCACCGGGGGATGATGACGATACTTCTGATTTTGAATCCGATCTTCCGTCTATTGATTCTTCTTCTTGTCTTGAGGAGTTCGCCGGTGAACTCGCTCCCATCATATCTCCTCTGGAGTTTGATTATTTCTATTTTGATCTTGACAAAGATTTTAGTCTGGGGGGAGACGTACTTATTGACGACAGCAGCCCATCCCTCCCACCCAAGAATTTTGAAAAATCTGTTTTTGAAAATGAAGGATTGATCTTAATTGTTATCAAAATTTTACTCCCGTTCATCACATTCGATGTGAATTTTCCTATCCTTCACTTCGCCGGGAGTGAGGATACCGTCTTTGACCCAGGAATCTCCATTCATCTTGCCGGGTGTTCGTTTCATTTGCTCCCCCAAGGACGAGTAAATTCGGGGCGAGTCTAAGCTACACGACTCGTTACTAAACAAGCGCTTCGTGGGAGGCACCCCATGCTTATCCTTTTTATTTTATTATCTAATAAGTAACGCGAGGAGGGCGACCTCTTCCATTCTTGTGTTTGCTTGGTTGTTTGTGTTTGTGCAGGATTTCCCCAATTCATGATGACTCTCGTGCTCGTGGTTCGTCTCATCTCTACTCGAGTCCCATGTATTGATGCTTGCTTGAAACCCTTATATCCAAATCTTATCGACTAATGGTATCTTTGGCATACTTAATAAACGGCCTTAGATTTATTGTTAGGATTACCCTTACCTTGGAAACATTGAGGACAATGTTTATCTTTAGTCTGGGGGGGGGGGGTGAATCTTCGATTTGATTGACCTAGCACTTTCACCATTGTCGTTTACTTACGCAACCCCGTTTTTCCTCAAAAATCCAAAAAAATTGAAAAATTCTGAAAAATTCCAAAGAAAAAAATGAGAAAAAATTAAAAATTATGCAAAAATAGAATAAAAGTTTTGACACCGTGTTTGACTTTCCTACTAGGTAAGAGTGAGAATAAAAATTTTGACTTGATCCGAGCGTGTTGAGCCCTAGCTTGTTCCCTTAACCAATGATGATCACAAAAGCTTTTGCTAGTTTTGTACACAAGGAGCTACTCT
>LBNU01005196.1:109572-124069 GCA_014162995.1 Artemisia annua | reverse complement strand
TTTACTTTACCTATTTTATTCGTAATATAAGAACGTAACATATATATTTTATTCGACATATTAATTGTCTAATATACTAACAAATGGAAGGTACAAATATTCGATCATGATCATAACGTTTACTCAACTAATCTCACACGTTTTGAAAGTCATGTGACCCATTCGTATAAGTATTAAAACACTTAGAATATTTTCTAAGTCTTTAAACTGTTTACAACTAAGTTTGCTCAAATCACTTTGGCCTCGTAAAAACCTTATTCGACACATGACCATATATTTTTATAACTCGAACCCATTGTCACCTTGGTTGACAAACAAGAGGCTTAATTTATTCGACCTTATAAACTTATTTGTACCCTTTGCCCAACCTCATTTGAATCGACACAAGCCCAACTTTAATATTTTTAGACTCATAAAACAAGCCCAAGTCCAGGCCTAAAAGTTTCATAAGCCCATTGGATCAAAGATGGTTATTGGGCCTTGTTTATGTCTCGTTAAGGCCCAATAGTAAAAATAAGCACTTTTTAAACTAATAAGCAGTTGAGATAAGTTATTTTAAGAATATTGAACTTATTGAAAAAGTATAAAAACTAATTCAAGTTTGGTGAATTTTTGGACTAAAATTGCAAAACTTTCATAACCGAGGACTAAAAATGTAAAACTTGGAAACTTTGGGTATAAACTGTCAAAACTTATTTTTATGAGTTAGAAACTGTTAATACTGAAACATGGGAGTGAGAAATGTAAATGTAATACTTTTTGGACCTAAAATGTAATATTATTTAACTTTGGACTAACGGTGTAAAATTTATATCGTTAGGATTGAAAATGTAAATTCTGGAAACTTAAAAGATTTTTCTGTAAATATTATTTTATAAAAATAATATTAATACTTATATGGAAGAACGTGTATTAGGGAATTAAAGAAACGGAATAAGTTTTTATATACGTTATATCATTAATATTAACGATATATAACGAAACGTACTATATTTCTTTATTCGTGAATTACTCATATGACTTAATTATGATAACTTTCCGTCAATCATCGATCAATATACTTACAAGTTATATTTATATATAACTTTGTTTTTGAACTTTAAGCATTTAAACAAACACGAGATTCGTTCATAACTAATGACTAGTATTCGTGATAAAACCGGACTTAGACTATCGAACTGAAACTTGCATTATCTTTTAGGTTGTGTGTGAAGCCGTTTCCTTGCTTTGTTGAGATTACGATACAACTGTACTACTGAGGTGAGTTCATAGCCCACTTTTTAACTGTTTTTATGTGGGAGGATACATGCTTAAAAACCGAACACAAGTCTTTTATTTTGGTATTGATATACCGGCTGACCGTTATTATTGATTAAGTAGCTATTGCCAAAAGACCCTCGATCATGAACCTTAATCACTTGATTTGTGAACGTAAATAATGGTTGATAGATCTATTTGGGGCTGACAATCCCCGCTTGGTCGTTGGAGAAAACTACCAAACGCACATTATTTTGATGACATAGGATACTGGCAAAGACCTATCTTGAGGGCATATTATTATTATATTGCGTCATATTTTTAAATATGATTGGCTGTCAAATCGTTGTGTGTCATGAGCTTAATGCAATAACGGGTATATGTGAATTCTTTTCAACTTGTTTGATTGCATACGTTTGCAATAAATGACTATATCTTGTGTTCAACTGTTTAACTTTCAAACCTATGAATATCACTAAACTTTATGTTGACTTTTAGCATGTTTATCTCAGGAACTAAACAAGAAGAATTATGAAGGCACGGAGTGGGCATGTGGACTTAAATAAATACTTTGTTTCATAATAAATAAATGTGTTGTTAAAATGTGAACATCTTAATATATGGTATTTTGAAATAAAGTAAACTTTTAAACATCACTTTGTGTTGTTTCTGTGATTGTGAAAAGATCCTCGAAGTAACACCCAAAAGTCTTCCGCTGTTATATTAAAGTCTTCTGCTGTTATTTTAAAAAGTCTTCCGCTGTAAATTAAAAAGTCTTCCGCTGTAAATTATAAAAGTCTTCCGCTGTCATGGTAAAATTTTGGGGGTGTTAAAGATTGGTATCCAAGCTTTGGTTATAGCGAACCAAGTGTTTTCAAACATTGGACTATAACTACATTTTTGAAAATGGACCATTTTACAAAATACCACATTATGCCCTCCGTGCCTACGAGTATCCGAACATCTGGTAGAGATGATTTCTTTTATGACTTCTTATAATATTAACATGATTATGATTTTGCTAATGACTTGTATTTACTAATCGGGATTATTACAGTTTCATGTCTTCAGTATCCAAAACCATTGACTTATCATCAGATTCGGAGGCTTCACCTCCAGTACCCTCTAGTCTTATCCAAGATCAGCTACCTCAAACCTATGATCCAGTCTCTGCAGGAAAAGTTTTCCAGCACACTGAGGAAAAAGAAACCACTCAGGAGCAAGTGAATGTTCCACCAACAGTTCCGGTTATGACTGAACCAACCATTTACTATCAGTAGACCACTACTGTGCCGATATCATTTGCTATACCACCATCAACATCACCACCTACAGTGACTCATAGTGTACCAGTATCACCTAAACATAGGACTTACCATGTTCGTCCAACTTCATCAGATCTAGGTATTCGAACAGAAAATCGTAGAAGAAGAAGAACTTACAAACGGGTGAACTCCCGTAATTGGTCTTTTCTGCTACCGATTATTCGATACTGGCGATCTCAGGAAGGAAACCCTAGCAAAAGAGTACTTGGGGAAAGCTCTGCCTCTCTTCCAAAAATACTCCCGGTTACTTGGGAACCTATTCACCATACCATACCTCTATTGGCAACTAGGATTGCTAGGCATGAAGATCGATTGAATGATATTGTTAATGTAATTAATGGTCTTCCATGTGGACATATTACCGAGGATGTTAACAATCTCATCATTGGTCAGATGGCTGTGGAAAGTAAGGTTGAACAGATAAAAACCGAGTTCAGTGAGTCCATGGAGTTTATTGCAGCACTGTGTTCAGCTAATGTCACTATGGGAGACGTATTAACATCTTTTGATCATGAGTTGGAGCAAATCAGTGCACAGAACTTCTCTCTCAGGCGTGCGATCCAGGAATCCTATGCCAGAGAACGGACTAGAGACCGAACCATCGAGACCTTGACCACTAAGATCACCGAGCTCCAGCGTAGTATGGATGAAGTGTCGGGAAAACCATAAATCTGAGACCAATCAATGTCAATGCCATATTAACAAAATGCTTGCCGTAATGTTTAGTAAACAAAATTGGACAAGTTTTAATAAAGTGTTGTAATAATTGGCATTTGATTTATGGAAACCTTATCTTTATATTACGCTGTGATGTTCATGATATGTTGGTTCAAGCAGGTCAAACCCATATTCACCACATGAACATGTCGTACCAATGTTTGGACACGACTAAGCCCAAAATTTTCGTTGACTAAGTTATAATGACTACGACCCATTTTCGAGTACATTATTATTAGAAGAGATGCTAACATGACTTAGCTATTTTTAAGTATGTGCTTTCTGACATTTTAATAGAAGCATGGCCCGTCCAAGGAGAGCAACAGCTGCATCTGTACCCGCAGCTACACTAACTATGACACCCGCAGCTATGCGACAAGCAATTGCAGAAAGCGTCAATGCGATCCTAGATGAACGAGCCACGGCACAACAAGCTCAAAATGGAGGTATCGACGTGCAAGCAGCACCTGCAGCTCGTCGATGTACCTACAAAGACTTTATGGCTTGTGTACCCACATGTTTCAAAGGAACCGAAAGATTGACAGAATTAGCTCACTGGTTCGAGAGGAGCGAAACCGTCTTCCAAAGAAGTGGTTGTCTTGAAAGCGATAAAGTCATTTTCGCCACAGGTACTCTTATGCAAGATGCCTTGTCTTGGTGGAACGCTACTGTGCAAACATTAGGAGCAACAGCAGCATATCAGATTTCTTGGACAGAATTCAAGGCAAAAATACTAAAGAAGTATTGCCCACGTTCCGAGATAAGAAAAATTGAGGATGAATTTCATGACGTAATAGTGAAAGGAGTTAACCTAAGGGCTTATAATCGAAGGTTCCAAGAGCTCAAAACACTATGCCCATCCAGAGAGCCAGATCTCGAAAAGACGTTGGAGAAACACATCGAAGGACTCCCTCGAAGCATAGAAGGGGATGTCACTGCATCAAACCCTACAACCTTAGAAGCCGCTATGGAAATAGCACAGAAACTACTGGACCGAGAGATTAAGTACAATGAGCACAAAAGGAAACTGGATGACAAGAGAACCACACACCACAACAACAACTACCAGCACGGCAGTACCAGCAACCACCGTAACTACAACAATCAAGGCAACAATCGAAACCACAACCAGTACCACTCCAATAGAAACACCCATCATCAGCAACAGAACAAAAGGCAAGAGAACAACAAGGCCTTTGTTGCTACAGAAGGCAAGGGATACAATGGTTCGAAACCCCAATGCAATCGATGCAAACTACACCATGATGGTCCTTGAATCATTAAATGCCACAAATGCCAAAAGATTGGACATATGGCTAAGAACTGTAGAATCCCTGCCACTGGAAGCAACACACAAATCATAACTCCCACGTGATATGGATGTGGAGAAGTAGGACACATCAGGAGCCAATGCCCAAAAGGGAATGGACAGAACAACGCTCGAGCAAGAGCATACATAATGGGCGATGGTAATGCACCTGATGTTGTCACCGGTACGTTTTTAATCAATCATCATAATGCTAGAATATTATTTGATTCTGGAGCGGATAAGAGTTTTGTGTCAGATACGCTTGCACCTTTACTCGATGTTACCCCTTCTAATCTAAGTACCACCTACGAAATCGAAATGGCTAATGGTAATTTGATAGGCACCAGTTCTGTTATGAAGGATTGTACTCTGACTTTGTTAGAAAAACCTTTTTCTATTGACCTTATGCCTATACAACTTGGTAGTTTTGACGCCATCATTGGTATGGATTGGTTATCCGCACATCATGCTAGAATACATTGTGATGAGAAAGCTGTCCACATTCCATTCGAAAATGAAACTCTCATTGTTCAAGGAGACAAAAGTAAACCTCGATATGGAATTATCTCATACCTTAGGATGATAAAACATGTGAACGAAGGATGTCAAGCATTCATGGTTCACGTTATGGAAAGTAAGTCAATCGAAAAACGACTTGAAGATGTTCCTATTATTAGAGACTTTCCAGAAGTATTTCCTGAAGATTTACATGGTCTTCCACCTAATCGTCAAGTAGAATTTCAGATCGAATTAGTACCTGGAGCAGCACCAGTAGCTAAAGCACCTTATAGGTTAGCACCCTCAGAAATGAAAGAACTATCGGAACAATTAAAAGAATTGTCTGATAAAGGATTTATTCGACCAAGCTCATCACCCTGGGGAGCCCCGGTCTTATTCGTCAAAAAGAAAGATGGATCTTTCCGTATGTGCATCGATTATCGAGAGTTGAACAAACTAACGATAAAGAATCGATACCCGTTACCCCGAATAGACGACTTATTTGATCAACTACAAGGATCAAGTGTATATTCAAAAATCGATTTAAGATCAGGATATCACCAGCTAAGAGTTAGGGAAGAGGATATTCCTAAAACTGCATTCAGAACGCGCTATGGACATTACGAGTTCCAAGTAATGCCATTTGGTTTAACCAACGCACCAGCAGTTTTCATGGATTTAATGAACAGAGTGTGCAAACCATATCTAGATAAGTTCGTGATAGTATTCATTGACGACATCTTGATTTACTCGCACAACGAAGAAGAGCATGCAGACCACTTGAGAATCATTCTAGAATTACTCAAGAAGGAAGAACTGTACGCTAAATTCTCGAAATGCGATTTTTGGATTCGCACCGTTCAATTTTTGGGACACATAATAAATAGTCAAGGTATTCATGTGGACCCAGCAAAAATAGAAGCCGTCAAAGGGTGGGCATCACCTTCAAACCCCACAGAGATACGTCAATTTTTAGGTCTTGCAGGTTACTACCGAAGATTTATCGAAGGTTTTTCTAAGATCGCAAAACCTTTGACCAAATTGACTCAAAAGAATGAAAAATATATCTGGGGAGAAAAAGAAGAATCAGCTTTTCAGTTGTTAAAACAAAAGCTTTGTGAAGCACCAATATTAGCACTACCTGAAGGAAGTGAAGACTTCATAGTATATTGTGATGCTTCATACCACGGATTAGGAGCAGTTTTGATGCAAAGAAGCAAAGTGATAGCTTATGCATCCCGACAACTAAAGAAGCATGAGGAAAACTACACGACTCATGATTTAGAGCTAGGAGCGGTAGTATTTGCCCTTAAGATGTGGAGACACTATCTGTATGGCACTAAATGTACAGTGTTTACTGATCACAAGAGTCTTCAGCATATTTTGGATCAAAAGGAATTAAATATGAGGCAACGTCGTTGGCTAGAGTTACTGAGTGACTACGATTGGGAAATTCGCTATCATCCCGGTAAGGCCAATGTAGTAGCAGATGCGTTAAGCCGAAAGGAACGATTGAAACCTCTCCGGGTTAGATCGTTAGGGATGACCATTTGTTCGCCTCTTCCATCACAAATCCTTGCCACTCAAGGCGAAACTCTTAAAGAAGAGAACCGACCCAAGGAAAAGATATATGGCATGCCTGAAAGCAAGAATGGTTTCTTGAAAAGATCTGATGGAATGCTCTGTTTTACAGAAGTTGGGTTCCACACTTTGGAGGTATTCGTGATCTCATCATGCATGAGTCACACAAGTAAAAATACTCCATACACCCAGGTTCTGACAAAATGTATCAGGATCTAAAGAAACTATATTGGTGGCCAAACATGAAAGCCGACATTGCAGAGTATGTCAGTAAATGTTTGACATGTTCAAGAGTAAAGGCGGAATATCAGAAACCGTCAGGATTACTTGTACAACCCGAACATCCAATGTGGAAATGGGAACGTATTACTATGGACTTTGTCACCAAGTTACCTAGGACTTCGACCAGTTATGACACGATATGGGTTATCGTTGATCGTCTTACGAAATCCGCACATTTCTTACCAATCAAGGAAACCGACGAGATGAATACGCTCGCTCAATTATACATAAAGGAAATAGTATCTCGGCATGGAGTACCGATTTCAATCATATCCGATCGTGATAGTCGTTTCACATCCCATTTCTGGGGATCTTTGCAAAAAGCTTTAGGAACAAAGCTAGATATGAGCACCGCATATCACCCTCAAACCGATGGGCAAAGCGAAAGAACCATCCAAACCTTGGAAGATATGCTTCGAGCATGTGTCATCGACTTTGGAAAAGGATGGGATAAACATTTGCCTTTAGTTGAATTCTCTTATAACAATAGTTATCATGCCAGCATAAAAGCAGCACCGTTTGAAGCTCTCTACGGTAGAAAGTGTAGATCACCTGTTTGTTGGGCAGAAGTTGGAGAAGTACAACTTACTGGACCAAACCTTGTACATGAAACTACGGAAAAGATAGTTCAGATCAAACAACATTTACAAGCTGCCAGAGACCGGCAAAAGAGTTATGCCGACATAAAACGAAAACCTATGGAATTCCAAGTTGGAGACCGAGTTTTGTTAAAAGTATCGCCTTGGAAAGGAATGATACGTTTTGGAAAGCGTGGAAAGTTAAACCCACGATATATCGGTCCTTTTAACATCCTGGAAAGGAATGGACCTGTTGCTTATAAACTCGAATTACCAGAAGAACTTAGTAGGATTCATGACACTTTTCATGTGTCAAACCTCAAGAAGTGTTTGTCGGATGAATCTCTCATCATCCCACTGAAAGAAATTCGACTCGATGAGAAACTCATTTTCACTGAAGAACCAGTGGAAATCATGGATAGGGAAATCAAACAACTTAAGCATAACCGTATACCTATCGTTAAAGTTCGTTGGGACTCCGAACGAGGACCGGAGTACACTTGGGAGTGCGAGGATCAAATTCGCACCAAGTACCTACATCTTTTCTCATAAACACCCGTGGCAACCATCTTAGACTCGAATTCCGGGACGGAATTCATTGTAAGGGGTATGTACTGTAGCCTCTCGTAAATTCCCGTACGATTCGTAAATACGTAAACTGGAATAAAGGTATTTCGTTATTTAAATATCCCTTTTTACGAGTGACAAAATTTTTTTTTATATGTGACTTGATATATAAATCACAACGGTAAATTGTGATTTATCTTTTGCCTAGGAACGATGCTTGCACACAAACCTAGATAGTCTAATTATCGCGAATATATTTAAACGTTTATATTTATATAAATATACGTTTCGTTTAATTACCGTGTACTATTTATATATATTTCCCCGAGCCTACGAAAATTCCCAAGATCACTCACTAATATTATTGGATCGTAACCCGACCCGTGAAACTTACTAAGTGGGCCCCCGTGACCCATTGGGCCACTTAAACCCATTTACTACACCAAACGGGCCCTTAATTCAATTTTTCTGTTGGGCCAGACGAAAACCAAAAGCCCACAAGGCTTTACAAGCCCAAACGAACCCTTTGTAACTTTTTCTTTTTCTTTTCTTTTGTGTCCAGTCGCGACCCCCTTACAAACGCACCCTATTTCTTACGAATTCAACACACAACACCAACATATTATTTCATATGTCGATTCACCACCAAGCAAATAAACAGAAATGACCAAGTTTATAAAATGTCTCACTCGTTTACTATTTCAAATTTGGCCAAAGTAAACTACACAACTCATGTGGACAAGATAACTAAAAACGTGTCACATTGTTCCCTAGCACCTTACAACTTCTCCAATGGCAACCAAACGAACACTGTACTCCTTGTGAGATGTCACGATTGAACAGAAAAGAGATAAACATTCCTTTTGTCTATTAGAATTCGATTGGGCAAGAATGAAGGTGCCACACTATAGAACCAAGCCAACACACCATTTCTTTGGCCTAACTCACTTGTCTTGACATTTCATGAGCCTTTATAACATCCCATGAAACCTTAACTGATCTCACACACATACGTACCATAATATATTTTACGTGAAGAAGTTATACAAGAAGTGGGACAAGAAGTTGGTGAAGCGTACGAAGTGTAGAAGAGATCCAATAGTACCTTGCTTAGCTCGTCTTGAACCTTTGGTTGAACGTGAAGTGAACCACATTGATCCTTTGATCCATTTCGAACCATACGTACTATAAAACCCCACCTTTTGAGGTGAAGTAAGCCACTCGACACTATTTTTCTTTGTTTTTCATTTCGTTACTAATGAGTTTGCATGTTTACTTTACCTATTTTATTCGTAATATAAGAACGTAACATATATATTTTATTCGACATATTAATTGTCTAATATACTAACAAATGGAAGGTACAAATATTCGATCATGATCATAACGTTTACTCAACTAATCTCACACGTTTTGAAAGTCATGTGACCCATTCGTATAAGTATTAAAACACTTAGAATATTTTCTAAGTCTTTAAACTGTTTACAACTAAGTTTGCTCAAATCACTTTGGCCTCGTAAAAACCTTATTCGACACATGACCATATAGTTTTATAACTCGAACCCATTGTCACCTTGGTTGACAAACAAGAGGCTTAATTTATTCGACCTTATAAACTTATTTGTACCCTTTGCCCGACCTCATTTGAATCCACCAAACTAAGTTTTCTATAAAACTTTACAACCTAACGTGGGCTTATTAGAGCCCAATAAGCTTTTGAGATAAGCTGATCACACAAGCCCAACTTTAGTATTTTTAGACTCATAAAACAAGCCCAAGTCCAGGCCCAAAAGTTTCATAAGCCCATTGGATCAAAAATGGTTATTGGGCCTTGTTTATGGCTCGTTAAGGCCCATTTGTTATTTTAAGCACTTATTAAGCTAATAAGCAGTTGAAATAAATTATTTTGAACCTACTGAGCTTATTGAAAATATAAAAATGTTAAACTTTAAATTTGGTGATTTTTGGACTAACTTTGCAAATTTTCTTAACCGAAGGACTAAAACTGCCAAGGTTGTAAACTTTGAGTATAAAGTGTCAAAACTTATTTTCTGGGTTAGAAACTGTTAATAATGAAACATAGAAGTAAGAAATGTAAATGTAATACTTTTTGGACTTAAAATGAAACAACAGTTAACTTGGGACTAATATGTGTAAAAATTATACTCGGTAAGGTTAAAAGTGTAACTTTGGTAAAACATGAAGGATTTTTCTGCAAATGTTATTTTATAAAAATAATATTGTTTATATAAATGAAAGTGTATTTAGGATTAAAGAACGAGATAAGATTTATATATATATACGTTATATAATTAATATTAACGATATATAAACGATACGTGACATATTTTCTTTATTCGTGATTCCTCATGTGACTTAATTATGATGACTTTATATCAATCATCAATCATTTTGCTTACAAGTTATATGGATATATAACTTTGTTTTTGAACTTTAAGCATTTAAACTAACACGAGATTCGTTCATAACTAAATGACTAGTATTCGCGATAAAACCGGACTTAGACTATCAACTGAAACTTGCATTATCTTTTAGGTTGTGTGTGAAGCCGTTGCCTTGCTTTGTTGAGATTACAATACAACTGTACTACTGAGGTGAGTTCACAGCCCACTTTTTAACTGTTTTATGTGGGGGGATACATGCTTAAAAACCGAACACAAGTCTTTTTATTTTGGTATTGATATACCGGCTGACCGTTATTATTGCTTAAGTAGCTATTGCCAAAAGACCCACGATCATGAACCTTAATCACTTGATGAGTGAACGTAAATAACTGTGAATAGACCTATTTGGGGCTGACAATCCCCGTTTGGTCGTTGGAGAAAACTACCAAACGCACATTATTTTGATGACATAGGTTACTGGCAATACTAAAGTTGGGCTTGTTTTATGAGTCTAAAAATACTAAAGTTGGGCTTGTGTGATCAGCTTATCTCAAAAGCTTATTGGGCTCTAATAAGCCCACGTTAGGTTGTAAAGTTTTATAGAAAACTTAGTTTGGTCGATTCAAATGAGGTCGGGCAAAGGGTACAAATAAGTTTATAAGATCGAATAAATTAAGCCTCTTGTTTGTCAACCAAGGTGACAATGGGTTCGAGTTATGAAAATATATGGTCATGTGTCGAATAAGGTTTTTACGAGGCCAAAGTGATTTGAGCAAACTTAGTTGTAAACAGTTTAAAGACTTTGAAAATATTCTAAGTGTTTTAATACTTATACGAATGGGTCACATGACTTTCAAAACGTGTGAGATTAGTTGAGTAAACGTTATGATCATGATCGAATATTTGTACCTTCCATTTGTTAGTATATTAGACAATTAATATGTCGAATAAAATATATATGTTACGTTCTTATATTACGAATAAAATAGGTAAAGTAAATATGCAAACTCTGTAGAAACTAAAACCATGGTTAAAATAGTTTCTTGGATCATTTAAGACTCTTAGACTAGGTCTAATATTAACTATATCTAGGAACGCGTAATAATGAAGGCGGAATATTCAAACATAGAATCAATCATTATTATGAACAAGGTTTTTCATTGATAATCATCTCTAACGATTACAAACTTACTAACATGTTCTACCTTGATCAAGTAGAACACGTTATCTAAACTAAAACACTAAACCCTAGGCATTTATCACCTACGCCTAGGTTACACACACACACACACCTTTGATGTTTACATCTTGTACGTACTTAATAAAACTAATGACCCTATGTCTCTTTATATACTAGAGAAATCTAGGGTTTACAAGAGAAATCATAATACAATTAGGAAACTAAATCTTTTAAGTAAATCTTCTAGAATCTTCAAAATTCTCCATCTTTTTGTAGTTTCCCATCTTGTCACTTTAAGCCCTTCATATTTCATTCTTCTTGTTTTGTATCATCAAATCAATAATAGACCCAACAATCTTCCCCTATTTGATGATGACAAAACAAACACCTTCTTGTACGAACTTCCCTAGACGAAGTAGAAAAATTGAGAATTAAATCTCACCATGAATGAAACAATCTTGTCTTCCTCTAAATTTATGCTATGCCACTCCAAGATTTCTTCAACATCTCTTCCCCTTTTTGTTATCAACAAATAGGGAACATATGCAAATAATGATCTTGACCACCACGAACCAATACCACACTTCCAGTCCAAGCCTTCCAATGTTTCAAATTTCCCTCCATGAAGCATAAAACGAATAATGAACCAAAACAATAGAAAACTCCAACTAGTAGTAGAAATAGTGATCAACAGTAGTAAAAATCAAACACTTCCCCTTGAGTGGTGCATGAACATCAAATGATTAAAACACATGAAAAGATACTTCCCCTGAAATCAATGTGCTAACCATCTTCATGATTCTTCAAATCTGTAAGCTCCTTGTAATGATCACATGTGAAGAAAACAGAGTATAACGAATTTGATGAAGAAGTAGAATTTCCCAAACTTGTGTCTTAAATCTTGTACTATCCACGGAACTCCATACTTATACGAACCTTAAATATAAGTAGACCGCAATCCCTTGATAAAATCCTCAACTAATATGAGACACTGAGCACTACAATGTAACTCCTTTAAGTGATAGCCAATGTGTGCATAGAGCATCATAAGAAAAATCACACATTGCTAGATTTATCACGCTATATGATAAGAACACTGTGACAACCCGCAAATTTCCCTATAAGTTCTATTTTGAGAAAAGATAATCTATTTTGAGTTTGGTATGAGTTTCGAGATATTAGACGTATTTATATCCATTTTTATTGGAAATGTTATTCTAAGCGCATTGGTGTTATTCCTGTATCTTAAATCTTTCGTTTACTAGTCTTATTGAGCCCCGAACCGTTTTCGTGAAAGATTTGATAAATTACACTTATGGTCCCTGTGGTTATAGTACAACTGCCACCCCTCACCTTTACAAACTTGTCATTTCATTTTTAGAACTTTTATTTCACTTGTATAACATTTAGGTATATAAGAGATAAGATTTAGGGTTTCATTTATCTTTATCATAAAACCTAGCCTCCTCTCTCTCTCTCTCTCTAATATCTGGCGCCGTCACCGGATTCCGGCGAGATTCCGACGAGCCTATTCTTGCCATTGAAGAGTAGATCGAGACCAAGGAAGCTCGCATCTAGAGTGTTGAAGCTAGTTGGAGAGTTTTGGTAGACTTTGTGCTCGTGTTTGGCTCGTAGCCACCACAGACGCCACGTCTACATCACCGCGACTCCTCATCTCGCTATCTCTCTCATTCTTGGTATGATCGAAACACCCACGTTATATATTTTCTTTTTGTTTCAAAACAGATTATATACTTGGTCATCATTTTCGTGGGTTAAAAATGAAGATTTAACATGATAAACTTTTGTGTGGTTAAACATAATTTAAAAAGGGGTGTTCGTACGTTTGATAGACTGAGTCAACTCGACTCAACCGATTCGACTCAGTGGGTTGGGTTGACCCGTGTTCTCTTAGGTTCTTATTCAAGGTCTTGGTGTGATCTACTTGTGTAATGAACTATATTTAATGTATTCCTAAGTTGGTATATGTTCTTTTGGGGTTTGTGGTGTCTCGGCTAAACCACCCACGTAGGGTGTGTTTTGTTTGCTCGGTTTGAAAGTGAACCCGAAAGGGGGTTTTGCTTGGTCTCGGTTCTCAGCAAAAAGGACACACGAGGGGTGTTTGTTCCTATTGTTTTGTGTCTCTTGGTTGCCACAAGACCACAAGGGTGGTCGTGTATGTATTTTACATATGAACCTATTCGTGTCGCATTTTATGTCTCGGCTTAACATCAGTAACAAGTAGGAACATAAACAAATTTCACTTGTTTTGGTATATGACTCTCGTTGAGTGTTTTGGGTTAACAGCCATAGGGTGCGTTTGGGATTAAGTGGGTCTAACCCAAGAGTTAAAGATTAGATCAAACGAGTTGGGCTTGTTTATTAATAGACTAATTATGTCAACATTTGGGGTAATATATATATACATACGTTTTTGGTGTTTTAAAAGTTGATAAACTGTTATTAATCATTTATCTATCGGACAAACTTATTCAATTTATGTTCTTGGTAAGTTTTGGATGACACTTTGGGATTTAATACTTGAACTCGAATTATAATCACATTTAAACGGACGAAATAATTATATAAACGGTTGCTAGACGAAAACTACTAAACATGGATATTTGACTATACATTGGATTATATCGGACAATTGGACATTCTGGACTAGAACGAATTTATATATTAAACTCGTAACGGGCCTAAATATCCAATTAGCACATATTAAACTAATAAAGAGTTGTTAATTATAGACTTGTCGGGAAATATTGTTTGAGAAATTGAGTTTATTAAAGTCT
>LBNU01005196.1:91241-104728 GCA_014162995.1 Artemisia annua | reverse complement strand
ATTCGGTATTGTGGAGTATGGTCATGATGAGAACAATCATTATTGCCACAAGGATACGGATTCCTTGTTTGACAATCGGTGCTAAAGTGCGGACCCCCACAATACTCACAACCTCGTTGTTGTGACGGATTCGGCTCATAATGGAAATTTTCAAACGATTCCCCACAATTTTCAAAATGTGATTTATTTTGGAACGAATCATCATTGAAATACGGTTCTTGCTCGTAAGAGTTTTGAGGAGGGAGATAAAAATCGTTTTGAGGATAATTGGAAAAGTTCGGGTTAGAATTATAAGCGTATGAATTTTCATCTTCGGAAGCACAAAACGAACAAAATCCATTGAAAAGATTTCTACCACACCTCTCGCAAGTACACCGTTGACAATATGTCGATGTCGAATCTAACGAATCTCCACATATATCACAATAACGTTGATCGTACGACGAATAATCGGGCTGAGGTGGGTAGTCGTAAAAGTTTGAAAAGTTGTTGAATGAATTCGGATTAGGATCATAAGTGAAAGAATTACAAAACAAACAAACTCCATTCTGAAGGTCATTACCACACCGTTCGCACGTACACCAACGACACGGTGAACCGAAAAGCGACTCACCACAACCGATGCAAGGAATCAATGATTCCATCAAAATTAAACATAAGAGGAGAAAGAGAAAGAATTATCGGTTTAGAGGGTTAGAGAAGAAGAATTAAATGGATAAGAGGTTAAGAAGATTATTTTTAGATTTTATGACGTAAAAACGAATTAAGATAAATGGAAAACAAAAGTGAAAACCAATTGTTGAAAAAGAAAATATTTTTAAGTTTTAATAATTAGAAAAATGAAAAACAAATTTTGAAAAGAAAATATTTTTGGTTTTTATGTTTTTGAAAATATTTACAATACACGAATTGCAAAACGAAAACCAAAATTCACTTCAACCTTCCCCGGCAGCGGCGCCAAAATTGGTAGGTTTGAAAACTAATTATATCATTTATAGTCCAAAGTATTGCTCAACGAATAAGCAAGACCCGGGTCGTGGTCCGTGTGAAGGTGAATGGAATCGTGGTTAACGATTCGTGAAATCGTGTTGTGAAAAAGTGAAAACTGAATATTTCTGAATTTTACAACTAATTATATGAAAATGCAAGTAAAATCAAGTAGTCATGCAAAATGTACAAGCACATAAAGCACAAATGTCAAAAACGTAAACGCGATCTAAAAATAACGTCTACTTAACAAATTAAAACGTGAATTCTAAGCTAGACTAAACCTACGGGCACAAAAGAAATTTTGAAAACTTTAAAATGATAAAAGAAAATTATTTGAAAAAGAAAATTATTTATTTTGCTTTTTATTTATTTAATATGAATTAAAATCTATTTATGTATTTTTATTTAATAAAAGAAAATTAAACTAATTATAAAATGAAAGATTTATTCTACAAATTTATTTTTTTGAAAATCTTAATAAAATAAAAATGAAAATTAAAAATAAAATCAGAAACTATTTTTGTCTTTTTGTGATTTATTTTGAAATTAAAAATGATTTTAAATTCTAAAAACTATTTAAAAATGAAAAGAAATAGTAAATGAATGAGAAAAATTATGAAATTTTTATGAGAATTCTAAGATATTATTTGGAATTTAGGAAAAATATGGAAAATAGAAAAATAAGCTGAAAAGTGCTTATTGGCTTAAAAACAGCTTATTACAAGTGCTTATTAATAAGCACTTGTAACAAAACTTTACAAATCTGACACAGAAGGTTTCTACTACTCAATTATGCTCAAAAAAACTAAATTCAGAACAAAAAGTACACATATTCACTCAAATGAAACAAAGAGCAGTTAACAAAAAGCACTTAGGATAAGCAGATGCAAGTATGAATAAGCCAGAAACTCAGGATCCAAAAAAGATAACTAAACAAACTCTAAACTACTCAGATATAACAATTATGCTCAAATTTTAAGCTGAAATTCACAATTGCAGACCTAAATTAAGAACAGCAACACTAAACCTTAAGCCCTACTTGTAGATACAATTAAGCACCCTAAATAAGCTCTAACATGAAACCTAGTGGGGACAAAAGTGAGTCTATACTACCAGCTACAAGAAAAACCTAAAATCCCTATCAGAATCAACCAATTGCTAACATAATTTTAACCTAGTTCAGATGTCATTCAAACAAGTATGCTGAAACAGTTGACTTTTTAGTGGCATATAAGCTTTGACCAAGTTGAATTTCAGAAACTCAATTCTAATCCTGGATGAACTAATAAGCCAATGCATCACTTATTTACGCTAACTCACACTATTATACATCTACCTTTATGATTTCACCCACAGTTATCAACTAGATCAAGCTAAAATGAATTTTACAATCTATTTTGACTTTTACTATTATCCTACCACATTTTATGCAGTATTTAGTCTATTTTAACCTAATATGAACTAAAGGTACAGTAAAAGCACCAAAGTAACAATTAGATCTTCTACTTATCAGTTAATCCAAACACCCCTGAACTTATACCATATCACTATCACTCACCTATTCAAGTTACAAAACTCATCACAAATGCTCAAAACAGATTCATGAAATTTATGCAGTTAAGTTCTAAATCAACTCTTCACTTACAATACCAAAACAAGATCACTGATTCATCTGCATTTAACTAAACAAGCATTGACTCCTCCCAAACTAACCAGTCAACCAGGTGNTTAGGTCGATGGTTATTGACTCCTCCCAAACTAACCAGTCAACCAGGTGTGGTCAACTAAGTCAAATAAGGGAGAGAGTGATCAATTAATGATCCGGTGTAAGCACAGTGTATTCCCGGGTCGTTATATCCCGACGAGATTGAAATTGTATTTTTGAAAACGTTTATGGAATGAGTGATTGGGAATAGTAACCAGATAAGGATTTTGATTTGATTTTACACTAATGATTGCTTGAAATGATAATGGAACAGTATTAACAAACACAAAATGCAAATAATCCTAAAAACCTAAATGCGTACTGGGAAAGTGGGAAAATGCAAAAATAAACTACAGGGGGTAAAAATGCAACTTTTGCAAACTTAAAATGGAAAGAAAATTAAATTAAAAAGAAAATTATTTTTTTGATTATTTTATTAGTTAATATTAATATTAAAACTATTTAATTACTTATAATAACTATTTAATTTAAACTAAATATAATATAATATTAATTTAAACTAAGAAAATGAAATTTTATTTTTAAAAACTCAAAAATAACTTAAAAATGATATAAAAACTAAAAATATGTATTTTTGTCTTTTTCTTAATTTAATATTAATTAATTACTAATTACTTATTAATTAACTAATTAACTAATTTAAATTACTAATAATACTAAAAATGACTTAGAAAATTATAAAATATTTTATAAAACTAATTAACTAATACAGGAACCTTAAAAAATTATAAAAAGTTTATAAAAACTATTATTACACTATTTTATTAATTATTTACTTAATTACTATTTAAAAGCTATTTAAACTAGATTAATTGAGAAAACAGCAAATGAAAAGGAAAAATTGCAAACTTAATTTTTACAGAAGCTTAATAATATATAAAATCTAGGAAAATTATAAAAACTAGGTAGTGCTTAATAAAAACTAATTTTGCTATTTAATAATTAAATATTAATTAATTACTAATAAAACTAATATTAATTCTAATAAGTACTAAATGACAATATAAAAATCTGAAATAATTACCAAAAATACTTTAACATAAAAGAAAATTAAAAAAAAATATAAAAATGCAAATTACTTAATACAAAGCTTAAAAAGGAAAATTAAAAAGGTAATTAATATTAAATAGAAACTATCACTTAATTTTAAATTGGATTTTTCTGGTTTTTCTTTTATAAATCTATTTTATACCTAAAAACATGAAACTTTTGTGAAGACAACTTTTTTCTAGCTTAAAAATAACTCAAATGGACACCAAAGTGCTTAATAGTTGACTTTTTGTTGACTTTTGAAGGAAATGAACATCTGTGGGGCCCACAGAGGTGGAGGATGGTTCAAATAACTTATTTGGACTGGTATAAGCTAGAAACAGCAAAATACAACACTAAATAAGCCAATAAGCACAAAAAATAAGCACATGGAACTTGGTTTCAACACAGAAATGGGACAGATTTGGAGCTGATCTAGGGGGCCCACAAGGGTGTTTAAGCTCAAAATCTTAGTGGAATTAGCAAGAGGGCCAGCTTATGAGCTCAAAGAACCAAGGGAGAGGCTGTGGGGCCCACTGTGGAGCTCTGTGGGACCCACAGAAGTGGAGGCAGTGGGGGTGGTCTGCTGGTGCAGCAGGGGATGTGAATGCCCAATGAGGGCTTTTCAAGGGCAGATATAAGCTAGTAAACCAAAAGCTAGTGGTCCAAAAGCTGGACTTACATGTTGACAAGCTACCAAATAACATATAAATCCAAATATTATCTATTTTCAATCTAAATTAAACCCTAGAATTGATCTAGAAAATGTGACCATTTCACTGATTTAGAAAATGTTGACTTTGTGAGATTATGCCAAGGTTTGACTTTCTTGAGATTTAATTACACCCTAATGACTGAAAATTATGTTTTAAGTTATAATTAGATAAAATAAAGCTAATGACACCTAATATGGACCTAATGGGATAATTATGCTAACTAGAAATTGTGACAGTTAAAGCAAAAATGGAACCAAAGATGATTTTGACTGTTTTGCAAAGGAGACCTAAATTTTATGACTAAACCATGATGTTGTGACCTGATATGAGTGGAATGGACCAAATGCAACAGCAAAAACAACCTCAAACCCACAGAACTACTCAGATCCAAACACACCTTTAAGGTATTTGCTGAAATCAAGTTTTGCAGCCATAAAAAGGGCTTAGGACCTTGAAAAAAAAATCTAAAAATTAAAATAAAAATACCAGTGACTATATAATCTACTAATTAAGCTACAAACCAAATTTCAGCTAAAAAGGACTTAAAATGAAGAAATTAAAAATCAAAAACTTTTTCTGCAGTAAAAAACGACCGAAAAATGGCTATTTACCCTTGTAAAAAAAATCTAAAAATTAAAATAAAAATACCAATAAGTAAAAAATATATAAGAGTACATTATCCCAAGATTTTATCAGATTTTGTTGAAAGTTGAAGAAATGAAAAATAAAAGATTTTTGCGGCAGTTTGGAACTTTTTGACTTTTTGATTTTTCTTAACTAAGTTGACTTTATTGAACTTTGATTAATCCTATATGACTGAGAATGATGTTAGAAGTTGAAATGAGACTGATTTAACCTAATGTAGCTAGATATGAACCTACTTATGTGATTATGCAAATCCAAATTTTCGACAGTGAAGTGAAATAAGAGTATTGAAATGGATTTTGACTTTTTTTCTTTAATGACCTATGTTTTTATGACTTGAATAACCTAATAGAACCTAGTGTAACATGTCTCAACCAAAAACAACAACAAAAACACCCTTGAACACAGAGATTACCCTTGAACCAAACACCCCCTTAACAAGTATGATAATGAGATTTATGAAACATTTGATTGATTTAAACCAAGAACTTGATGCAAAAGCATTTATAATGACACAATAAGCTGAAATGAGCATAAAAACACCAATAATAACATTAATAACCTAAAAAGCAAGGACAAGCTATTTTGACAGTGGAATTTTAGACATAAGCAACTCTGAACTTTTATGAACAAACAAGTATGATTTAAGCTTATAATGTAACTGAACTCACCAAATAAAGCATAAAGGAGCACAGACAAACACTATAAGCTATTGTACAGTCTTATGCAAAACGATGAAAAAGGGCCTTACAAAATGATCCATGAGCAGAACAAGGTACCAGGGCAGTTAAACCACTACCTACATCCCCACGAAGTTCTATTACCATGGCAACTCACAATAACCATGGCTCCAAGCTTCTTCATCATTCTACACTATTTTCTTTTTTATTTTTTTAGCTATTTTATTTTATTTTTATATTTTTTTAGTATTTTGATAAGACTGATCTTAATGGTTACTAAGCTTGTGAAAGCTTATAACTAACTTAATTTAAGGCTTAAGGAACAGATTAAACAATTTTTAACATCATTAAGGAAAAATGGTAAATTCACTTGAAAATACAAAATGTGACTTTTATAAAGAGAACTTGGATTAAGAGTAAATAAAGTTGTTATTACACTATCTGAACTGGAGTACAAACTTCTGAAACTAAAAAGAACAACTAAGAATTACACTAAAACGACACTAAGAACTAAACTACAACTACTACTTCTTTCCTCTGTGCTTCTTTCTTGATTTATAATGACTTTTTGGGTGTCCCACTAGTCCTTCTGAATAAATCCCATCAACAATCTTAGCCTTTGGATGTTTTAAAAATGATCACAGCCATTAAATTGGCATTTTGGCGGGGGAAAAAAGATAAGGGCAATTTGCTCTGTTAGTTGTGGCAGGTGTGAGGATAAGGTGTAGGTAGTGGTAGATGATGGTGAAAGTGGGTGGAGCCAGTGGGAGTGTGGGGGGTGGTGAATACCAGAAGTGGTATCTGTTTTTGGAGGTAGGAGGGAAAGGGTGGAGAGTGGTATATTTGAAACCGGGTGGGTTGTTTTGTTTTGGGCTTGGGTGTAGTGCCTGGTAAGTTATAAGGTGGGGTTGGAGGATTAGGCCAATGGATGATAAGGTGTTGGGTTGTATTAGTGAAAGGGTATTTGTTTGTAGCTTATATTAGCCCAAGGACAATTGTGTACAAGCTGAAAATTCAGGGACCAATATTGACATTTCCCAAAGTTATCAATAAGGACCGAATTTGCCAATATGTATATTCCATGGAGGTCTGATGTTTATTTCCCAATTTGAATATCCGAGGACCAAAATTGCCAAGTTTGCAAAGTTAAGGGACCAAACTTGCAATTTCCCCAAACTTTTCTCCCAAGGACTAAACTTGATACTTTGTGAACTCCAAGGACCCATGTTGACTTTTCCATCCAAAATTATTGCTCAGGGGCCATTTCTGCCAATTTTGAAAGTAGAGGAACCAAAATTGTAATTTTGCCAAACTTGTCACCAAAGGACTAAATATGATTATTTGTGATTTCAAAAGGACCTTTGGTGACTTTTTATTGAAAATAAATGCTTAGGGACTGGTTTTGTCAATTTGTGAAAGTTGGGGGACTGAAACTGCCAATTATGCAAACTTTGTTTGATTTTTCACTTGTTTTCAAACATTTTGCATCTGAAACATATAAAACACACTTTTGGAATATTTTCACTATTTTGATGCATTATTGGGTGTTTTTGGATGTTTTGGCAGTTCAAATGTTACAAAAATGATGAGTATTTACACACTCATCAAGCATCAACTAATAGTAATGAACCAACTCACAATCTAAACTGCTACTTATGAAAATCAGAATTATACTAGAAAATGTAAAATGAGACTTACAAAATAACCCACTGCAACCAAAATTCACCACTGAATTACCCCATATCTCCTATAACCTTCACCATTAACTTCTGATGACCACCATAAACTTGAAATGAATGCACTGAATCTTCTTCTAAACACTCTCTCTGAAAATACTGAGCTTATACAAGCTTGATCACACTAACACAAGCTTATTTGCAAGCTGTTTTAAGAAAACAAGAACATTTTTATTTATTTTTTATTTTTTTATTTTTATATATTTTTATAAGTCTGAAAACAATTAAAGGTAAGATTTCTTAAGTAAAGCTTAAACTAGCTTCTGTGAAGCTAGTAAAAACAGAAACAAGGCTTTTGAAACTGATTATTATACTAAAAGCTATTTGAAATTAATAAGAGAACAAGGAATTATGAAAGAAACTAACTGAAATTTTTATTAAATCTACTGAATTATTACAAGAGAATAAGCTGAAAATACAATTCTAATAAGCTAAGTGAAAATTTCAGCAGAGTAACAGTATATTAGAACTACATGTCGAATTGAGAGGAAAATGAGGTCTATTTATAGGAAAATGAGAGTGAGGGGGTTGAGGAGTCTCAGAAGCATCTAGAAACTTGAATCAGAGCCCTCAGATCTTTTTGTACTTCTTTGATTTAATAGAAACCCTTGGATCATTCCCTGTGACGTGTAAGGACCAATGAGAAGCTTACAAAGTGACATGTTGGCAATCCGTGAATGCATCCTTTCTCTGTCCTTGTCAGAGTATCTAGCAACAGAATCCAATGAGTAGAGTGACGTGGTGCAGCCAATAGTACTCTGCCATGTGTCCTTGTGATCAATCAGTCTCTAATCATTCTCTTGACACATTTTCTGCACGTGATTGACCTTCTAGACGTTCCAATGATTAGTAATTGATGTTTAATTGGAGTAACATGGGGTAATTGGGATAGGGTAAAATTTTGGGTTCTTGGTGATTTGGGGATTCTGGGTCCAGGGGTAAAAAGGGTGGAGGGAAAGATTTTTTTATTATTTTTTCATTTTTAATGTGTTGACTGAGGTAAATAAGTTTGATCGAGGGAGTTTGTGGGCCGGGTTATAAGTTTGTATGGGATTGGGCTTATGGTTTTGTTGGGTTTAAGAGTAGATTGTATGAATAAATGGACCAAGATTGATTTCAAGGTTTATCATCCATAAANCCAATTTTGAAAGTAGAGGGACCAAAATTGTAATTTTGCCAAACTTGTCACCAAAGGACTAAATATGATTATTTGTGATTTCAAAAGGACCTTTGGTGACTTTTTATTGAAAATAAATGCTTAGGGACTGGTTTTGTCAATTTGTGAAAGTTGGGGGACTGAAACTGCCAATTATGCAAACTTTGTTCGATTTTTCACTTGTTTTCAAACATTTTGCATCTGAAACATATAAAACACACTTTTGAAATATTTTCACTATTTTGATGCATTATTGGGTGTTTTTTGATGTTTTGGCAGTTCAAATGTTACAAAAATGATGAGTATTTACACACTCATCACATGCACAACCAGACCTATCATGATCCTAATTCATCCATTATAAATGTTTAAGCTAATAACACCTTTACATATGACCTTTACATATATCATGAATTGAGAAGTACCTGTTGTTGTGCTTCAATCTTTGTGGAGTTAGACTAGTGTTCTTTCTAAACTTAACACTTCGAATCCAAATCAATAATGACTTGTGGTTTTAGAACTCCGCTCTTTTCTCTAGTTAGCTGATCGTGATAAATCCTAAATAAACGAATGGAATCGTTTCCTTATTAGTATACTTAATCCTGCAACATTTATCTTTCACCCTTTGGTCATAATATTTTCACTAATTGACAAAATTAGTGGGTCGAGAGGATTGGCTAACGGGTCAAAATAGATATAGAGAGGGTTTATACATTTGAATGCTCTAACTTTGCTTAATGAAACAATTCAGAAGGTTCTAGGCATCTAAATACACTTCGTATGACTTTCATCCGCTTGTCACATGTGGACACTTGACCAGTTTTTTTATTAGTCAAAACTTTAAGCTTGACCCGTTTTACAACCAACCCGCCCATGCTGCAAAATAATCATGCACTATGAAACAATACCAGGATTGTCAAAATGTTTAATAAAACAATAGAGCTACCATCACGCGCACCTATGAGTTACAAATACAACTGGTCGGTCTCCAGTGCCTGCAGTAAGCCAGTAATTAGCTTTTCCAACATCATGGACCTCACTTCCTGAAGGGGCAACCTAAATCCAGACCACTGTGTACGATTTTTTTGAAATAATAATATCCAAAACACGTGGTTATAATCATGTCAATAGAAAAGACTAGTTCCGTTCATGTCAATAATCACAAACCTTGTATTTTAGAGTAAACAAACGAGCATGAGAGAAATCAGATGAAAGCCATTGTGGAGGCTAAAAAACCATTCTGCAACATTCACTTTCGGCACACTGCCTTTTTTAATATATTTAAATGGCACAACAAAGGGGTCGATGCAAAGAAGATCTTCCAAAGAATCTTCTCCAAGCTGATTAACTGCTAAATTAACCACAGTCAATTGGTTAGCGACCTTTGTGCCATATACAGCATTTTCTTGGTTGATTTTAGTCTACAAGAATTAGATAAGTTCATTCTAAAAGCTTTAAAAAGACTTGTAAAATTAAAATGAATAATAAAGCTACAAACCTTGACTTTATCCTTGGGCTGAGCACTCCCATTAAGTTGTGACATCCTAAATTTTACAATATCATTCAGCAATATAGCCAACCAAGTAAACAGTAACTAACTTAGCTACTAGGCACCAGCTACCAACATTGTTTAGTTTGCAGCACTCTAAGATGTCTAATGTTTATTTGATACCTTTACCATTAACGCGATTCTTACTCATAAGTATTTTATCATTGATGATTAATGATCACATTTGAAAGGCCTGATAATTTTTATTTACGTGTATCTAATACTACTGCATTTAGCATTAACATGGTTCTTGAGTTGATTTTCGTCTGTTTTAGTTTGATATACTCTTATTTAGTTAAACCGCAATACATCTTACATAAGACATCTCAAAATATATTGTTAATTAATATTTGTGGTAGCTTATAGCTAATGTTTTTGTGTGGGATTAATATCTAAATATGCGTTTGTTGTTGATTAATTGTTGAGGTCACTAATTTGACTATATATAATTGAGTAAATTACATAAATGGTCACTATGGTTTGTCCATTTTTTCACATTTAGTCACTGAACTTTTTTTTTGACGTACATGGTCACTGAAGTTTCAAATCGTTACACATTCGGTCCATTCGTTACATAAATGGTCACTGAAGTTTCAAACTACAGTGACCATTTATGTAACGAAATTGAAATCTTAATGACTGAATCTGTAATAATTTGAAACTTCAGTGACCATGTATGTCAAAAAAAAAAGTTCAGTGACTAAATGTGAAAAAATAGACAAACCACGATGACCATTTATGTAATTTACTCTATATAATTTCAGGCGGCTTACTAGTTTCAAATGGAAGAAAACTGTCTTGGATGTGAGGAGATCTATGTGTAAAATACTGGTAAGATTGGATGTGGAGGATCTCATTAGATGCAAGAGTGTGTAAGTCATGGAAATCTTTGATCTCCCACCATCATTTTATTAAAGCTTATCAGAACCATTGTTTCAACAATAATGATAATGGACCTACAAGGATGGTCAGTTGTTATTCTGTATTATTCATATTATAAACCTGATCAAAAGTACTACATTGTTGGTTCTACAAATGGCCTCATATTGGTTATGTGAACTATGTTATCCTCCTTAAAAGCTTCGAGTGGATTGTAAGAAGACTGGGAAAGAAAAGTGAGAAGAATTGGCAACATTGGCTGATTGGCTCTTTGATCCTTTAAAATGTCAATTATGAAAATTATAGGCAAGTATGCTATAGTAGTTCTACAGTATCTTTTGGTCAGTACAGATTCAGTCAGCAAGTTTAAGGTTTCTGTGATTGGGCTGCACTATGTCGATTGGTACAGGTTCTGCAATTATGTCATATATGGTCCTTTATTCATGTGGTTTCTTATGTCAGTAGGTCAAGGAATATTTGAGATTCTGGCATTGCACCAGTGGGTGTTGGTGTTTGACATTGCACCGGTGGGTGTTGTAAGTCAACTGGTTCTGGATGTTTGGCATGCACCAGTGGGTGTTGTAAGTGAGGACGGAAAGAAGTCGTGTCTGTGTGTTGGTTCTGCAAGTCAACTGGTTCTTCAAGCGGCTCCAAAGTGTGTACTGCTCATATTGGTACCAGCTTATGTTTGGGGTACTGCTGATATTGGTGTTGTCTTGTGATATGCAAATTTTCGTGTACTTTGTCCGTTAATGTGTTAGGTTATTGTGTTTCGTATGGTGGCCCTGGTCCTTTTATTTTTGGTCACATGGGATTAAAACTTAAAAGTGATGGGTCTTGGGTCATTTTGGGTTTTATCATACTGTAAGTGGTCATATGGGTTTTCTTTAGTCAAAGATTTCAAGTTAGTCCTTTTATATTGGCATATTTTGTTTCTTGCTGTAATTCTCCCTCAATATGCACAGGGATTGTTCTTTTGGTCTAGGGTCTCACTTTCTCAAGCAGCTTGTTTGAGGATTGAGATGCCTTTAGTTTGTAATGTTTTGGTAGCGGTTATAAAATTGTTGCCTTCCAAAAAAAAAAAAAAAAAATCGTCTGTAAATTTAAATTCGATAACCATCAACCAAAAAGTAATATGCACTCGTTTAGAACTGTAGTGAAAAAAAATAGTAAAATCAGTACCTTTTGATCAAGAGTAAGCAACTCACCAGTTGAACCATTTATCACTGTACTTCCAAGGCTAAGAAGGGCCCGACCTGGCTTCCTTCCGGCCGAATCAATCGGCAAACACCCCTAACAAAGCTTGATCGACAAGTTGGTCCCCGGTTCGAAATTCCAGCACGAAGAAAAGATGTTGAGTATCGGTTATGTTTAAGTGTTAGTCATAAGGTGGAAATTGTTGAATGTTAGGAGTACACTTAACATATATTAGGGGTTTAAATGTACATTGTAATTAAGATTATGACTAAACTATAACTAGGATTAGTTAAGCTTGCCTTGCAAGGCAAGGAAGGCCCATGTGGGCGGTTTCATAGTGAGGCCGGTTGGGGAGACTCCTTAGCCGACTATTATATGGTTTCCTACCCCCTCATCTCTATAAATAGAGGTGAGGGGAGATGCTAGTTAAACATTCTTCTTCCTCGTTGTAATAACTTTATTAGCATATTTAATAAAGGTTTGATACGAGGGTATAACATGTGTATATTCTTGTCGGTTCTTTGTAGTCTCTCGTGTTTGCTACTTGTGCTCTATATAACTCGCGATCTAGCGTTCCGCAATCGAACTTCGAGTTTGTTGTCGTAACTGTACAACAACATAAATAAACGAAACTAGCAAAATGTTAAAGTTACATCAACACCAGAATTTCCGCACTCCCATGACACCACATCGACACTAACATGATCCGACACTAACAAGATCCAACACTAAGATGAACCAACACTTTACCGTAAAAATACTCCAACAAAAACAACAAGAAAAACCTCACATTCAACACGCTCGTAAATGGCTCGGTGACGGCAAATTTATAAATAAATAAATAAATAAAAATAAAAAATAAAAAAAAATAAAAAAATAAAAAAAAAAACGTCGAAATAAGTTTATTGAAACACCCCCTGATGGTTACTCATTTATAAGCCAAACACCCCAACTTATAACAAAATCAGTTAATCTCAAAACGAGAATAACCCTAAATAATAATTTGACAAAAAATGTACGGATCCGAAAACTTGAACGAAGATTCAGAACGAACTGCTTTTCGTAAAACCGAAAAGAAGTACAAACTTTATTACGATTCCAATAAAAAGTAAGCATTTTTTTTTTTTTTTTTTTTTTTTTTTTTTTTTTTTTTTTTTTTTTTTTTTTTTTTTTTTTTGGTTTTT
>LBNU01005196.1:77525-90964 GCA_014162995.1 Artemisia annua | reverse complement strand
AAAATGTACGGATCCGAAAACTTGAACGAAGATTCAGAACGAACTGCTTTTCGTAAAACCGAAAAGAAGTACAAACTTTATTACGATTCCAATAAAAAGTAAGCATTTTTTTTTTTTTTTTTTTAATATTATTCATTGTTAGTTTTTAGTTATTTGTTGGCTTTTAGGAAGAAGAAGTTACCGAGAGCAGTTGATTTATCGGATGTTATTGATTTTAAGGCGATTTCGGAGTCGTTTGTTCGAAACGAGGAGCTTCCGGTTGGTGTTTCCAAAGCTCAATCTCGCTTCGATAACCCGGTTTTCTGTTTAGATGCTTGTCCTGGTATGGATGTTGTTTTAATTCTGTGCCCTATTTAAACTACTTAGCTGAATGTTGAATTAGACAGCTTAAAAATCTGTGAGGGTTTTAAATAATCTTACCGGAACAAAGGTAGTTTATTCATTTGATGGTGTGCTCTGTTACTTATGAAAATAGATCGTGGTGTATTAGATTATGAGATTTAGGGGGTGTTTGTTTTACCTTTTATATAGGGCTTATGAGCTTTTATAGCAAATATAAGCTCATCAAAGTGTTTGGATAAGCTTATAAGCTTAGACCCTAAGGGCTTATATAAGGGTGTTTTGAACTTTTGATAACCCCATTCTGTGGCTTATGGGCTTATAGTATATAACGTTTTAAGCCTTTTTATCGTAAGCTAATCCAAATATCCAACGTCAGCTTATTAGCTTACCTGTCATAAGCCATAAGCTGCTTATTGAACATAAGCTTAAGCTCTAAAAATACGCTTAGACAAACATCCCGTTATAAGCTCTTCCAGATAAGAAGCTTCACAATGGCTTTCCAAAAACATCCTATTTGTGCCGGATAAGCTGTTTAGATGCACAAAATTACTTGTATTTCCACAAGGCAATAATCTCCTAAGCTGTTATATAATCATTAAGCAAACACTCATTAAAAAAAATGACCAACACTTCACGAAGAGAACAGGAAGAGGGGTAAAATTGTAAATATGCAATGAGCAATTTAGTAAGCTAAAAAGCTAGTTTCGAGGATCAAAACCAACTCATATAAGCTAATAAGCTCTAGTTGCACACCTCCATCCAAACACTCGAAACAACTAGTACCCCCTTTATGGTCTTATTTAACATGTTTTATTTACACCTTTTTTTTTCCGAAAGGCAACTATATATTTAATAAATACGAACAACTGCTACGGCTTACATGGACACTAAACAAAACTCGCCCCAGAAACTACCCACAAAGGCACAAACTTCTATGACCCTCAAAGTAACGACTCTCAGACTACTACGACCCTCAAAACTAATCTGGTATTATAACTGTAAATGATGAATTTGTGCCATATATATACTGCTTTTGTATACCAATTTTGTCAAAACATGCTAAATGATGTAACTATCATAAATGTTGAAAAGCTAACCAACAGTATATTGAATGGCGTTTGGTTTGCACTAGGGAATCACTGCTGGTATAAGTTTGAGATGACTGGGAAATGGGAATGGGTACGGATTTCTAAACTTAACTGGGTATGGACTATGAATTAGGCCTACTTTTGTGGGTATTAAACCCATACCATTAAACCAAACATAACAAAACAGTATGAAACCCATACCCAAGATATGCTTGGTCTTTTCAAAAGTTATAAGGAATTTGTACCACGCCTTGGTGGTGTTGGTGGTTATAGAAAATTTGGCTGCTCGTCATAAATGAAAAAAGTATTATCGGTGTCCATCATATTTCTTTTGCTGGACTTGGTATAAACGAAATTGGATGCGTAATTAGGTGACCTGTAAAGTTTAAAGTAGTTTTGACATATTTAACATGTGGGTGACATTGATGAAAGAAGTTGAATGGTTGAGACTTCGGTAGTTGCCTAGTTAGGTGCCATCCACATACGTTATTCTCTTGTCAAAACTTTAACCAGTCATTAACTGTAGGTATCAAGATAAATAAATTAGTTGCATATATGTACCAGTACCACTTACATGTGTGTTGTTCCTTTTGCATTATATGAATGTTTTGAGTATAGAATATTGATGATAATCTGTTTGTTATGTGGTAATTCATATCCGTGATCATGACGTGGTTTGGAGTGCAGGTTTCTATTTCATTCCTGCAGCATTGAGTATTGAGGAACAACACAAATGGATTAAAGAGAGTTTAGTGAGTTTCCCTCAACCGCCAAATAGAACGAATCACAATGCTGTTTATGGACCCATACATAGTTTATTCAGAGCCGCTAACGATAAACAAATATTAGTTGAAGAGGCTAATGATGTTGAAGGTGACGTTTGTAGTCATAGGTGGGCTTCTTCTGAAGAAATTGATTCATCATTAAATGGAAATAGCTGTAAATCGATATCAGCATCTGTTTTGCTAAGGAAGTTGAGATGGAGTACTCTCGGTCTTCAGTTTGACTGGTCAAAGGTCTTTTTTTGTTACCATCTGTGAAATTATGTAATTGGGATGTATTGCGTGTTTTGATAATCAACTGCTAAATGTACCAACATTTATCTTTGTGTAGAGGGGTTATAACGTTTCACTCCCTCACAACAAGATCCCGGATGCGCTTTCTCAACTAGCTAAGAAAATGGCAGCTCCTGCAATGCCAGCTGGAGAAGACTTTCAACCAGAAGCTGCAATCGTTAATTACTTTGGGTCAGGTACTATTTGCAAACTAATCCAAGATCTGTCAACTTTCCCGTTCTGCAATATTATATAATTCTGGGGTAGATATTTAAATCCTTTAGTTGGATCAAGGCAGTGTTTTGATTTAGTTAGATCAGGGCGGTGTTTGGATTTGCCTTTTAAATTTCTTGTAATCGCAAATCAGTGGTTAATGTTAGGATACACGAAATTTGATTATATGCAGTCAGTTGTTAGTAGATAACCAGTTTCCCCCTGCAGCAAAGTTGATTATCTACGAGTGCACCTAAATTATCAAAATACCCATCCTTTTAGCCAGATTGAGAAACTTCTACTCTCATTTCACTAAACACCCATCCTGTTAGTAAAGTGCCTTTTTGGACTATTTTAGCTATTAATTCTCTAAATTATCAGAGTATCAGTGTTTGCAAAACAGTCTGATTAATACTACTCTATACAGCTAATTATCTTAGTTAATTATCCAATATCACAAACGCTTTTAAAACGCACATCTAAAAAGATTTAATTATATTAATCTACTAATTTTCAGGTGATATGTTGGGTGGTCACCTTGATGACATGGAAGTAGATTGGAGCAAACCCATTGTGAGCATGAGGTCAGTCTCGATGTATATTTCATTACTTTCTTATTCTTTCATGTATTTTGGACGTTACATTGACACTTATTTCCTTTTCGGTTCAAGTTTGGGGTGCAAAGCTATTTTTCTTCTTGGAGGGAAGTCCAGAAATGATGAACCGCTAGCTATGTTCCTTCGCAGTGGCGATATTGTACTAATGTCGGGTGAAGCAAGGGAGCGTTTTCATGGTCAGTACATAAACTATCTATGTTCTTTGGTGTGCTGTTAACATGCAGAGTTTTTAGCTGAATGTCTTGATGTCCATGTCCATATTCCAGATTTCCAAAGCACACACTTCTCCTTTTAAATCCATTTATCGTTGTCGGCATCTGATATAGGTCTTAACCTTGATTTCTCTACAGGCGTGCCTAGGATATTCACTGATGCAGAACACGCAGAGATCGGGTCCTTAGAAAAGCTGTTGTCGGATGAAGACGATATTTGTTACTTGGAATACATCAAAACTTCAAGAATTAACATCAATATCAGACAAGTTTTCTGATTTATTGTCTTCATCAAAAATTTATCAAGACTTGTTAAATGAAGATGCCAGAGTCTTGAGGTTTGTTGTTATTCTCTCACTTTTGTACTACAGCTAAATGGTTTATTTGGCTAGATTTTGAATTGAGATTAGTTAGTTGCTTATTATTGTTACTGCAAAATGCGGCTTGTATCATAATATTTTGTTATTTGTGGTTATTGAATAGCAATTTTGTTGTTTCAAGTTATGTGCCCAATTAAACATTTTCATTATTGTAAAGTTACATATTTTAATATCCAAACATGTTACTCAAATTATGTATTCAATCGAACATTGTCATCTGAGTGGTCATGCTTATTGAAATTATGTTGTCGAGATTGTGTTATTTTACCACTTCTGCTTTTTTGAAGTAGATTCCAGTTGAATTACGATAAGCATATGAATTTTGTCCTTCATCCAAGCACTGAAAGGTGTTTAGGAGTTTACTGAGCGCAATAAGCTGATATACTGTTTTCGAAGAGAATGCAAACACTCCTGTATCATCACATGAGGCGAAGATTACTTCTTGGAAAGATCAATACAACTTTTGCGTAACTACATTAGTAACTTTTGCGTGTGATTTATATCATGATTAAGTATGTAAGAATGTTAAGTACGAAAGACAAAGATATTTTGAATTTTATCGAACTAAAAAATAGTCAATCTCGACACGCAATTGGGCATCGTACCATTTTTGCTTAATCGATCTCACGGTTATGATAATTACATACCCAACTAACTCAACCGTTAGATCACCAGAAAACCAACAAAAAAAAACTAGAGGACCATAAACATTCACAACTCACAAGAAACACCAACACAAAAATCCTTCAAAAAACACACAAACATACAAAAAATAAAACACCCACATATTCACATTACTCTACGTGTACAAATTTACAACCACTTCAATCTCTTGATTCATATAAACCAATCTCAACTTCAAAGAAAAAACCTTAGCTCAAAAAATTTACTATCCGAAAATTTGAATATCCGACATGGGTCCAATTATCCTTACTCAGTTAGCAACAGGTTTAAGCATGCTGGCTGGAGCAGCTGTGGTTAAGTCAGTAATGGACCAATACAACATGATGGGTCCTGGTTCTGATAGGTTTCCAAAGTGTGCTCGTTGCAACGGTTCTGGTCGAGTTAGCTGCTTATGTAACAGGTGGTCTGATGGTGACCGTGGGTGTGGGACGTGTGCTGGTTCAGGACGGATGGTTTGTAGTAGCTGTGGAGGTGGGGGTACGGGTCGTCCTCTTCCAGTTCAGATATCGGTTCGTCCTCCAAACCGGCCTTATTGACTTGGTAATTAGTAATTGCCCAGTTGGTGCATATAAGTTACTCTTTTGAATATATTGTTCTAGTTAAAAATATCAGATGTAAAATACTTGAATATATACTTTACGTTATGGACTTCATATCTCCTATGGCTAAATGTTCTATGTGTCACGTACAAAGTGTATTTGGATGTGAGATTTGATTCTTAGAATACGGTAATTGGTTATTGGTTATAGGGGAAATGCTATCAACAGCTCGGCTATTGTTAACAACTAAGTTTTTACATAATGTGTTGATATTAGACAAAGCTATCAACCACCTCAGCAATTTCTGACACAAACAATCTCGAGTGTGAATTGTATTTGTGTTTCAGAAAAATTAGTGAGTTATGAGTGATTTTGTTTGGGCATTGTATATTGTATGAACTTAAATTAAGATTTAGTTGCTAACAATAATTCTTAGGGCGGTTATTAACAAAATCTAGTTATAGTGGTCACATGAAAGAAATCTCAGTGTTTAACAAAGTTCAAGTTTTAATAAGAAATAATCAGTTTTGGTGATAGCAAAACTAGCTCTTGCTACCCTGGCATAGACTTGTATTTTCATTTTACATTAGTCATAGAGAACATACTACATAAAGTAGTAGTGTATATGTATACGTTTAAAACTGATAATGTGTGGTTACTTTGAGTTGTATCTGAATTTCCAAAAGAAGAATATGATTGTGGCATTCTTTGTTATGGTACAAAGTTCTAAATAAGAACACTGAGCTCAGATATCGATTTATGACTGTTGCATTGAAAGACACATGAGAATTGTTGGTGTTCTAATGACGCTATTGCACATTTCGTTGAGATCAACCAAAATGTTTGCCGTTTCTATTAGATGAATCACATTCGAATGATATGCATATGTGGTTTATATTGCTAATGTGACGAAGTAGTGTTGTTAGCCAGCGGTATGCCATGCCTATCTGTGGTGGAAATGTGGAAATACCTCAGCAGCTCAGCTTGCTGGTTCCATTCATACATCTGGGAGTCCCTGCTGAATTTAAAGCTATTATAAGCCGAATCAAAGAATTATGAAGGCATAGACGCTGGATAGGGATTAACAAGTACTTATGTATTATTTAAAATTTTGTAGTTAAAAGAACTGTTTCAGAGAAAGAAACGGCAAGCACATAAAAGAGTGAAAGTTTTAAAACAAGAGTAACAGTAAATTAGCTTGATGCAGCTGTATGATGTTATTAGGTGATACAACTAGACACGCCCCTAGCATTAAGCAAAATGAAGCTTGTTTGTATCATCGATGGTGGTCCAAAGAAGCGATTAGAATGAAGCTCTACCTTGTTAATACCACAATGGATCCGTTTTTGTGTAAACTTTATCAATAGTACTAAAATCTAAAAGTTCCAAATGAAACTTGTTTGTATCATCGATGGTGGTCCAAAGAAGAGATTAATCACCGGTATGGTTCAGTATGGGCTTGCATATCATGCCAAACTCAAGAAATTACATGTATTAACTAACTAGGCAAAACAAAAAAAAAAAAAAAGTCTTCTGATTTTGAGGTTGTTTAATCAATCATTAGTTTAATAAATAACCACAATAATTAACGGATAATTATTTAGAAATTGCTTAATACTGTACGTTTAACTTTCTATTGCTTACTTTTAAAGGTAGAATGCCCTGCATACACTGTTTGACAATCTTTTTTTTTTTTTGAACATAATTTGACAATCTAACTTGTCAGGTCTTCTACATGTTTTAAAAAGAATAAAATTTACGGCAAGACACAGTTGTAAATACACTTTGCAGAATTTGAACACCTTTTTCTTTGTTTTACCAATTTACGTATGTATGTACACTTTGTACAACTGTCTATCACTTTGTCAAATTGACCCCGGATTAAATGTCTAAAATCCTAAATGAGGGAAAAAGTGTCCAAGTTATGCAAAGTGTATTTATAGACCGGGTGTAATAGGACAAGGGAGGCGCGTCTTCCCGCTTACCACGTGTGCTTGCTAAAACACCACCCCAAGGAAGACATGTCTTGGATGGTTTTGTAGGTGAATCGGTTTTGGCCAAGTGGGTGTGTGTGGATATATTATGGGTATATTTGTGTTTAAGTATGTTATATTTGGGTGGTAAAGTTATTAGTAGTCTTATTAGACATGTTTGGTGGTGATGTTGGTGATGGAGTAAAAAGCTGATGTGACGCTAAGTTGGCGGTGATAATGTTAGTCACACTCACCGTTGCAGTTAGTCCAATGGTCTCCTTGCCACCTTGCCGTAAATTACACTTTTTTTTTAACTAATCATCGCTATACGATGGGCTGTTTGTGATGATGTCTTAATTAGGCAAATGGGCTTATCTTTATGAATAGCAAATTGTTTTCTAGTCTTTGGTCCTTGTGGACTTGACACAATCTAAAGTAAGAAATTCATATTTTCAACAAGTTATCTCTTTATAGATTACCACTTTTCAACAAAGTTTGAAATTCATATTCAAGTCTTTTTAATTGATACATTTGTCACCAGTTGTAAGAAGTTATCACATGGTGTCATTTTCCTAGCTCATGATATTTGAGGTACTTAGTGGTGTTGCTTTCGATTAAAGTTTATTCTTAGGAAAAGATCTCACATCGAAGATAAAACAACAGTTGAAGAGAACAATTTAGTCTTGCTAGTGAGGTGACATCATCGTCCAAGTGGTTCAAACAACCAAATTCGAAAAGATGTTTGTGTCTTCATTCACCTTTGAAAACACCATTTTCCAAACCGCTTTAAGGTAGTCACAGTCCTAGTAAGAAAAACGAGCCGGCTCCATGAGAATTAGAGATCTTTTTAAGAAAGTCATAGATAATTACTTGCCGTTAACTTTCGATATTGAAGAAGTTAGATTAGGTAATGTAAAGATCGATTTTATAATAAAAACAACTTTATATCATAAAAAGTAGAAATCTCTTGTTATTATACATGATCCAAATCCATGCGTATGATATATTCGTAGCATGTACTCCGTATAAATTACTTACGTAAATCATAAGATTATAATTCAAACAGAAAACAGAAATGATTAGTGGGATCATTAAGGTTCAGAAAACAGTAGTAGTAACATTTCCATCTTGTGATTATGTTTTTTTTTTCACAATTATAAGGTTGGAAATTAAAAGTTAAATGCACCAATGGGTTTCCTAGATCTTGTCTGCCCTTTTTTGATATAGGCAACACAATAATTAACTAACTTCATTCCATTTCATGTCCATAGTAATTAGTATTTCACTTTTACAAGAGAAAATCTAGTAGAGGTAACTTGACTATTAAAAATATATGTGAGAAAACACTATTCAAAGCATGCATATACATTTAAAACGATAATACAAAATAGCTAAAAACTTTCAGATTGTAGTACTTTTTAAGATTAATTAAGTGTTAATTAAAGCATGTGTGTTGTACAAACTTGCATTTCAAAAAACTATCCCATGTAAAAGAAGAATGGTGGAACACCTATCTAAATTCATCTATATTAAATTAAATTTGATTCGAAATTGTGAAAAATATATGTGATCAATGGATAGAGTAGTTAAAAGAATCCAATGATTTGGTAACATGTTGTTAAGGTTAGATACCGACCAAGCATCAGGATGTTGGCTTTATCATAACTTTAATTTCCTATAGCAAAAAAAAAATTGTGATTATTAGAAATATTTATAATGATGCATGTAATGCTTGCTTAAACCACCTAATAATCAATTAACAGGCCAAACATGTCGCACTTTTGGGCGGCTTCATTATACTATTTTAACCATTTTTAGACTTTAAAACTTATTATAACTTTTGTATTTTCATGCCATCTTTATATATGATTACTAAATTAGAAATTTGTTCCTTTATGCACTTGTTTGATCGATTATAAGATACCCATTTTACATACATCAAAAATCTTGAGATGAAAAAAAATCATAAACTGTAAATTAAACGAGCTTATTTGAGTAACGAGTCAAAACCGATTCATATGACTTGATGAATGTGGAAAAAGATGTTGTGTGTCACACATTAAGTCTTTCATTCACCTTTTTCTGAATTTTTTGGTACACACAAGATCATTTTTCTTTGTTTTACCAATTTACTGTATGTATGTACACTTTGTAGTTTGTACAACTAACACTTTGTCAAATTGACCCCGGATTAAATGTCTAAAATCCTAAATGAGGGAAAAAGTGTCCAACTTATGCAAAGTGTATTTATAGACTGGGTGTAATAGGAGAAGGGAGGCATGTCTTCCCGCTTACCACGTGTGCTTAAAACACCACCCTGAGGAAGACGCGTCTTGGATGGGTTTGTAGGTCAATCGGTTTTGGCCAAGTGGGTGTGTGTGGATATATTATGGGTATATTTGTGTTTAAGTATATTATATTTGGGTGGTAAAGTTAGTAGTCTTATTAGACATGTTTGGTGGTGATGTTGGTGATGGAGTAAAAAGCTGATGTGACGCTAATTTGACGGTGATAATGTTAGTCACACTCACCGTTGCAATTAGTCCAATGGTCTCCTTGCCACCTTGCCGTAAATTACACTTTTTTGTAACTAATCAATGGGCTGTTTGTGATGATGTCTTAATTAGGCAAATGGGCTTATCTTTATGAATAGCAAATTGTTTTCTAGTCTTTGGTCCTTCTGGACTTGACACAATCTAAAGTAAGAAATTCATAATTTCATATTTTCAACAAGTTATCTCTTTATACTTTTATAGATTACCACTTTTCAACAAAGTTTGAAATTCATATTCAAGTCTTTTTAATTGATACATTTGTCACCAGTTGTAAGAAGTTATCACATGGTGTCATTTTCCTAGCTCATGATATTTGAGGTACTTAGTGGTGTTGCTTTCGATTAAAGATTATTCTTAGGAAAAGATCTCACATCGAAGATAAAACAACAGTTGAAGAGAACAATTTAGTCTTGCTAGTGAGGTGACATCATCGTCCAAGTGGTTCAAACAACCAAATTCGAAAAGATGTTTGTGTCTTCATTCACCTTTGAAAACACCATTTTCCAAACCGCTTTAAGGTAGTCACAGTCCTTGTAAGAAAAACGAGCCGGCTCAATGAGAATTAGAGATCTTTTTAAGAAAGTCATAGAGAATTACTTGCCGTTAACTTTCGATATTGAAGAAGTTAGATTAGGTAATGTAAAGATCGATTTTATAATAAAAACAACTTTATATCATAAAAAGTAGAAATCTCTTGTTATTATACATGATCCAAATCCATGCGTATGATATTCGTACCATGTACTCCGTATAAATTACTTACGTAAATCATAAGATTATAATTCAAACAGAAAACAGAAATGATTAGTGGGATCATTAAGGTTCAGAAAACAGTAGTAGTAACATTTCCATCTTGTGATTATGTTTTTTTTTCACAATTATAAGGTTGGAAATTAAAAGTTCAATGCACCAATGGGTTTCCTAGATCTTGTCTGCCCTTTTTTGATATAGGCAACACAATAATTAACTAACCTCATTCCATTTCATGTCCATAGTAATTAGTATTTCACTTTTACAAGAGAAAATCTAGTAGAGGTAACTTGACTATTAAAAATATATGTGAGAAAACACTATTCAAAGCATGCATATACATTTAAAACGATAATACAAAATAGCTAAAAACTTTCAGATTAATTAAGTCTTAATTAAAGCATGTGTTGTACAAACTTGCATTTCAAAAAACTATCCCATGTAAAAGAAGAATGGTGGAACACCTATCTAAATTCATCTATATTAAATTAAATTTGATTAGAAATTGTGAAAAATATATGTGATCAATGGATAGAGTAGTTAAAAGAATCCAATGATTTGGTAACATGTTGTTAAGGTTAGATACCGACCAAGCATCAGGATGTTGGCTTTATCATAACTTTAATTTCCTATAGCAAAAAAAAAATGTGATTATTAGAAATATTTATAATGATGCATGTAATGCTTGCTTAAACCACCTAATAATCAAATAACAGGCCAAACATGTCGCACTTTTGGGCGGCTTCATTATACTATTTTAACCATTTTTAGACTTTAAAACTTATTATAACTTTTGTATTTTCATGCCATCTTTATATATGATTACTAAATTAGAAATTTGTTCCTTTATGCACTTGTTTGATCGATTATAAGATACCCATTTTAGATACATCACAAATCTTGAGATGAAAAAAAAAAATCATAAACTGTAAATTAAACGAGCTTATTTGAGTAACGAGTCAAAACCGATTCATATGACTTGATGAATGTGGAAAAAGATGTTGTGTGTCACACATTAAATCTTTCATTCACCTTTTTATGAATTTTTTGGTACACACAAAATCAGGGACGGAACCAAAGGTCCTGTGGAGTTCCGGGACACTCATGGGGTTTTTTTTTTTATGTATTGTTAATTTTTAAAAAGAACATTAATTTTTTTTAAATGCACCCGGTTTATCGAAATGCGTTTTTAGTCTTATTTAGTTGATTTTTTTTTTAAATGCATCCGGTTTATCGAAATACGTTTTTAGTCTTATTTAGTTAATATACAGTATACTTACAAAATATTTTGTTCACTCGATCATCATGATAATGTTCATGTTACGGATGCTAACATATCATCCACGGTTAATTATTGTACTTGTGTTGTACTAACGTACTCAACAACTAGAAATTTTATGGCATAAAAGGAAATATAAAATGATAATTGAACAAGATAAGATTAAGGCCCTCAGCAATCACATGTAATTTTATTCAAGTCAATGCCCTATAAGTCATTTTATTCTCACTTTTTATATTTAAGTCAACCATTTAACTCATTAACCCCTTCATCTTTACAGGTTGCAAAACCAGCCCTCTAACCAACTTTCAAATTTCATATTCTTATTCATTAATCTATAGTTCTTTCATGCACTACGTCTACTATATATCGACATTGGTTAAAAACAGGCTAAAAAGGTAACTTAAACAACTCATCCTTGCATTTCATTGAACTATAGATTTGTTTGCACTATAGTGAAGAACAGAGTTAGCAAAATACAACATAATCATGAGAATAATATATCAAATGTGCTTTACATATATACTTAGCATGTCTACAATTTATAATACATACACATTTATATATATGAACCACTATATTTCTTGTGGTAGCTCGTATGTCACTATTTGTTTACTTTGCGCGTGGTAGGGTTTAACTTGATGTACAAAACAACTGCGACATATATACGCTTTAATTCACATCCATATCACAATGCAATATCAATATGTACTGCATATCATATAATGAATGAATTATTTTATCATAAAAAAGGTTATCTTTACCAAGACAAAATTCATCATTATATCTAATCATAATTTAATGGTCTTCTTCATAAACACTTCATTGAAATGGAAGTACAATAAGGAAAGAAGACATGTCACATTCATCATTTGTCATGCGTATCACGAAAACAAAAGATAGAATAGATGCTAGAGTGATGCATCACTTAAATTTACTTTAGCAAAATTAACTAACCTCGTCATAAAGATACTCTTAGAGTTAGATCATATCATATTGTTATAATAATATCACTTTAATGTCTTACCTTAACGTCAGATACGCAAGTTAAAATGTTTAAATGCCGTAATATACATGACAAATTGACGATAAGAATGCAAAGCTCAAAAGTCATTTACCAAAAATTGTATATGAACATGCTAATGAATAACATACAAAACAACAATTCTCAATCCCACCGGAGCGGAATACGAGAAGGTTAGATGCAAACAGTCACATCGTACCCTTACCCGAGAGTAAAATAACTGCTTCGAGAAATAATTTGCCCAAACTCATCAATAGAAATTTAAACTTTCTAGAAGAGTTTACATCGAGAAGCCGTTCAGGATCAAAACTAAGAAATAAATAAATCTATGTGTTATACCATGCATACGAAATTAAGGATTATAAATTTCTGATTAATTTTAAAACATAAAATAAATTACAACAATAATTTATAGATAAGATAGTTACAGCCACTAGCTTGTTGAGTTGGGAGTAGAGGTGCAAATCGAGAACCGGTTTTTTTTTTAACCGGGGAAAAAACCGGAACCGGTTTTTTAGAAAACCGGTTTTTTGAAAACCGAACCCGGTTTTCTAAAACCGAACCGGTTACACCGGTTTCCATTTTTATCCTGGACCGGTTTTTTACCGGGTTCAAACCCGGTTTTACCCGGTTTTTTTTTAAAACCGGTTTTAACCGGTTTTTTTTTTATTTATTATTATTTTTTTTTTTAAAATATATAATTAAAAAAAAAAAAAAAAAAAAAAAAC
>LBNU01005196.1:64349-77246 GCA_014162995.1 Artemisia annua | reverse complement strand
CCGGTTTATCGAAATACGTTTTTAGTCTTATTTAGTTAATATACAGTATACTTACAAAATATTTTGTTCACTCGATCATCATGATAATGTTCATGTTACGGATGCTAACATATCATCCACGGTTAATTATTGTACTTGTGTTGTACTAACGTACTCAACAACTAGAAATTTTATGGCATAAAAGGAAATATAAAATGATAATTGAACAAGATAAGATTAAGGCCCTCAGCAATCACATGTAATTTTATTCAAGTCAATGCCCTATAAGTCATTTTATTCTCACTTTTTATATTTAAGTCAACCATTTAACTCATTAACCCCTTCATCTTTACAGGTTGCAAAACCAGCCCTCTAACCAACTTTCAAATTTCATATTCTTATTCATTAATCTATAGTTCTTTCATGCACTACGTCTACTATATATCGACATTGGTTAAAAACAGGCTAAAAAGGTAACTTAAACAACTCATCCTTGCATTTCATTGAACTATAGATTTGTTTGCACTATAGTGAAGAACAGAGTTAGCAAAATACAACATAATCATGAGAATAATATATCAAATGTGCTTTACATATATACTTAGCATGTCTACAATTTATAATACATACACATTTATATATATGAACCACTATATTTCTTGTGGTAGCTCGTATGTCACTATTTGTTTACTTTGCGCGTGGTAGGGTTTAACTTGATGTACAAAACAACTGCGACATATATACGCTTTAATTCACATCCATATCACAATGCAATATCAATATGTACTACATATCATATAATGAATGAATTATTTTATCATAAAAAAGGTTATCTTTACCAAGACAAAATTCATCATTGTATCTAATCATAATTTAATGGTCTTCTTCATAAACACTTCATTGAAATGGAAGTACAATAAGGAAAGAAGACATGTCACATTCATCATTTGTCATGCGTATCACGAAAACAAAAGATAGAATAGATGCTAGAGTGATGCATCACTTAAATTTACTTTAGCAAAATTAACTAACCTCGTCATAAAGATACTCTTAGATCATATCATATTGTTATAATAATATCACTTTAATGTCTTACCTTAACGTCAGATACGCAAGTTAAAATGTTTAAATGCCGTAATATACATGACAATAAGAATGCAAAGCTCAAAAGTCATTTACCAAAAATTGTATATGAACATGCTAATGAATAACATACAAAACAACAATTCTTAATCCCACCGGAGCGGAATACGAGAAGGTTAGATGCAAACAGTCACATCGTACCCTTACCCGAGAGTAAAATAACTGCTTCGAGAAATAATTTGCCCAAACTCATCAATAGAAATTTAAACTTTCTAGAAGAGTTTACATCGAGAAGCCGTTCAGGATCAAAACTAAGAAATAAATAAATCTATGTGTTATACCATGCATACGAAATTAAGGATTATAAATTTCTGATTAATTTTAAAACATAAAATAAATTACAACAATAATTTATAGATAAGATAGTTACAGCCACTAGCTTGTTGAGTTGGGAGTAATTAAAAATTAGATGGAAGAAACTTTTGCTGGGAACTGAAAACGACTAATTAGCATTTAGAAAACATTACTGTATAAAATAACTTAATAGTATCTATAAATTAAAGTACAGTATAGAAAGTGAAGTTACTTAAACTGAATCATTTAAATCAATTCAGAAAGTGTTTTTTAAGCAAAATTAGCAAGTACGCTGTATATAATTTAATTTGCTAAATTTGGCTAGTACATGCAACTTAACACTAGTTAATTTATTTATAACAACTAAAAAAAAAAAATGTAATAGTTTGGTAAGATTATTGTAGATGCAGTTCTTACAATTTGATGTACAATTGTCGTTTTTAGAATGAGAATATATATTTTTTGAAAGTACAAATTTAAATTAGTAAATGTAAGAACGATTAATGCATATATATAAGAGTTTCCGGCAAAAACTATGCCTGTACTTTCGATCGAATTGAAGTTTTCATAACCGCGTCTGCAATTTGAGAACCACCAGAATAGTGTTTGCAATATACTCTAATTAAGTCTTAACAATTAACAAATGTATGATGCTTCCCCTAACATACAATCTTTTCCTCACATTTAATCAACCAAATACTTCAAAACAATCTAGTACTAACAAAAGACCAAAAAAAACAGATGTTGGTTACACAGGCTACAGTCGACATTGGCTCAATTTTATTGTTATCCTAAAAGCTGACCATATGCATAATAAGAAACAAAGAAATTATTTCGCTGAAAAACTGTTCACTAGATGACCAAGTTTGACTTTCAGAGTTTTGTCATTTTTCAAAATAATTGTGCAGGTCTGGCTAGCCTGAAAAAATAATTTTGGCCACTTAACTACGTAACTTTTGGTGTTAAGAATTTGATACGCCTGGGCCGAGCCCATGGCTTATTTAGGTCTTAGGGTTTACTTTGTCTTATAAATACTCTTGTAAGCATTTGTTAATTAAAATATCTCTGGACTTCGTTCTCTTTTCTTAGGAGCTCGCATCACGCTTGAAAGGTGCTACTATCGATACAACCCTACTGGGTCGTATCAGAATTACAGCCAGCTAAACTTTTCGTATGTATTTTATCACTTTAAAATCCAAAGGATGTACGATAACTTAAACTGATAAAGTGTCGTCTCGAAGCTAGCTAGGAAGTTCTGATGTGATCAAGCACAAACATGTACTGATCTTGTTAGTTGTTACCTCTGGTAATACTAACTTCACAACACGTAACTCGCTAACACAAAATGGGTCGAGTAGATGCATGCATGGTTAGTCACTCATTAAAGCTGGTGGTGTCAAATTTTATTTTGGATAAGAAAAACCGAAAATTGAACAAATAATATACAATGACGAGCTTTATTATAAAAAAAAATAGTAATATATCAATGACGAGCTTTATTATAAAAAAATAGATGTATAGAATAACTAAATTGTATTGGTCAAAAATGATTCACTAGTAGAGAAGGTGTATTTTACAACGGACATTTTAAAACGGTTTTCAATTCCACCGTACTAAATAATTTGAAAAAATTATATAATACGGTTAATAAAAGAAACGTAATATAAAAGATGTCTTTTAGAACGATTGTTTTGTCTATTTAATTTAATCTTATTATTTAAAGCGGTTGTATATAATCGTTCTAAAAGAATTGGGTATTTTATAATTTATTTATATTATTTTCAGCGGTTGTAAATAACCGTTCTAAAAGAATTGGATATTTTATAATTTAATTGTATTATTTACAACGGTTGTAAGTAATTGTTCTAAAAGAATTCAATATTTTATAATTTAATTTTATTATTTACAGCGGTAGTTGTATATAACCGTTCTAAAAGAATTGGATAATTTTGGGCGGGATACAAAATTATCTAAACGAAAGTTGTAAAAATTTTAGGCGGGATACACAATTACTTTAACAAAATTGAGCGGCTAAATCTCCATTTAATACGGTTAGGTTCCAACCGTTGTAAACAATATACACCTTTTTGACACAATAATACACCCGGTTCACACTTTACCAATTACACTTCATCAAAAACCTAGATCTTGTTTCTCTTCTATTTCAAAATAAAAAATTAACCAACAAATCTTCCATTTTTTTACCACCACTTAACACCTAAAACCTTCAAAATCATATTGAAACCAAAAATTATCCACATTTCGGGCAAAATTTGCATTTTTAGGGGTGAAAAAATGATTTAGAGTTTGAAGCTTTTTACTCAATCTTGTGGGGTAACTACTTTACACTTTTTATCTATGTTTTCTACGTGATCTCATTTCATTTTTTTTTTTAAATTATGAAGCAACAAACTTATTCTTTGTCGTATGGTTATATTGATTTTCTATGCTTATGTTGTGTATTTCGTATGGGCTAAGTGGACCTCAAGACTTTTGTTTTCGTCCTTATGGTGTGTCTTTGAACGATTTGTACCTTACTTATTTTGTAGGTGTAAACTAGTAATTACAATATCTAGAAGGGATAAGCGAGGTGCATCATTGGGTAAGAAAATTTATCTGCCTGACTTGTTCTATATTGAGTTCAATGAATTTGGAGCATTGATATCAAATTGTCAACAGGGTACATAAGGTAATCTAATTTAACAATATTGATTTTTAGGGCATGTCACGATTCAGTTGATTGGAATTGGGTTATGGTTAAGGTAAATCACCTATCATACATATAAATATATTTTTATGCTCAAATTGACTTAGTTGTTTCATATATCTCGTCTATGATTAATTTGAATTTAGTGTCACCAACAAGAATCTACGTGAGAATGTGGTAATAGCTAGGTTTGAACTTTTCTTTAAATCACAATCAAACTTTTCCAATAATGTGAGTACTTGTAAATATTTATTTACTTTGTTCTACAATAAATCTTCTTTTCTTGTAAAATGACTCATTGACTCTTCGTTTTGATTTGTTTATAGGTTTGTAATGACATGAAACCAACTATGCGACATATCGACGAATGGGACATATTGATGAAGGGTTGAGAATTTTGTGTTACAATTTTACTCTATTCATTTCTCACAAAATTGAAGTTTTCGTTGTCGAATTGCATATGTATAATGGTTAGGTTATGAACAACTTTGGATATGGAAGTTTGTTATCATGAATTTGATGATATTTTTGTGTACGAGATTGTCATATTAATTTATTTAATTGTTAAGTAATAGTTTTATCCATTTGATTTGATTTGTTTTTGATATTCTAGTTTATTTTATGATCTTTAGTTTTAGTTTAGTTTTCAATATGAAAATATTTAGATTCGTATAGGAAAAGAAAAAAGAAAAGGAAAAAAAAAAAAAGAAAAAAAGATTCTTGTATTGATTTTAAAGAACGGTTGTTTGGTTTGGTTCTTTTTTATTTAAGCAAAAAGAAATGATTTAAAAAGAACGGTTGAGTTTTCATGTAGTAAAAAAGAAATATAATATTATATGTTTGATAGTATAGTGGGATAATGTGTCTTTTACAACGGTTAAAAACCGTTTTAAATAATCATCTCTATTATTTATTACACTCTATAATAATAGAACGGTTCAATACCGCTTTAAAAAATGCATTTTAACCGTTTTAAAAAACCATTTATGTACTAGTGATTGTGTGAGATTCACTCTTAGGTATTGTGGTATTCGGTATATTTTGTGGTAAACGTAAATAACTTAGAATGCAAGCTAGTGTAAACCCGAAAATCAACCCTAGAAACTCTCTTATCAACCACAGACATGTGTATTAATATATCACACCGTTGGCTTTGACTCTTGTAATATTTCTATCTTTATATCAAAAATATATTCTTTGGCTCCAAATCTTTGTAGATTAGTGTAAATTACATGAAATTAATGTTTCTAGTAATAGCAGTTAATAGAAAAGCTCTATCGTGATAATAAACACATATGTATTGTAAATGTTTAACTGTTAAGATATTATTAANGTTTTGTCATTTTTCAAAATAATTGTGCAGGTCTGGCTAGCCTGAAAAAATATTTTTGGCCACTTAACTACGTAACTTTTGGTGTTAAGAATTACAGCCAGCTAAACTTTTCGTATGTATTTTATCACTTTAAAATCCAAAGGATGTACGATAACTTAAACTGATAAAGTGTCGTCTCGAAGCTGCTAGCTAGGAAGTTCTGATGTGATCAAGCACAAACATGTACTGATCTTGTTAGTTGTTACTTCTGGTAATACTAAGTTCACAACACGTAACTCGCTAACACAAAATGGGTCGAGTAGATGCATGGTTAGTCACTCATTAAAGCTGGTGGTGTCAAATTTTATTTTGGATAAGAAAAACCGAAAATTGAACAAATAATATACAATGACGAGCTTTATTATAAAAAAAAAAATAGTAATATATCAATGACGAGCTTTATTACAAAAAAAAATAGATGTATAGAATAACTAAATTGTATTGGTCAAAAATGATTGTGTGAGATTCACTCTTATGTATTGTGGTATTCGGTATATTTTGTGGTAAACGTAAATAACTTAGAATGCAAGCTAGTGTAAACCCGAAAATCAACCCTAGAAACTCTCTTATCAACCACAGACATGTGTATTAATATATCACACCGTTGGCTTTGACTCTTGTAATATTTCTATCTTTATATCAAAAATATATTCTTTGGCTCCAAATCTTTGTAGATTAGTGTAAATTACATGAAATTAATGTTTCTAGTAATAGCAGTTAATAGAAAAGCTCTATCGTGATAATAAACACATATGTATTGTAAATGTTTAACTGTTAAGATATTACTATTAAGATCTTAGTTATTTTAGCTCTCGAATTGATATGGATTACAATAGATGTGATGCGATAATAATTTTATTGACAAACTGCTAAAAAGTTGTTTGAGGCGGAAAAAAAAGAAGATTACATAGAACGGTTACAAGCAAATATGCTTTGATCGTCCATATATAAATATAGACCATCCAAGAGAGCGAATGAGTACGTGATGATGATATAACATCATCACCTAGACCAAACACACGTACACTTGGTTCCATAAACGCCATTTGATCCAACTCGTGGTGTAAACAACAGCGTTGAACCAGAGCTGCAAAGTACCTGAAATATAATGGAAGTGCAGTTGATCAATCAGCCACGAATTGAGTTAGGTCTACAAAAGTTTTCGAATATAGTCTGGCATTCACTAGGTTAGCTCTTCAACGTACACCCATAAATATATATGGCCTTAGATCCATTTGTGACAAGAGAATAGCTAGTTATGAAAGAAAATACAACGTTTGTTTTAGCAATACAATACACGATATGTGGTTAAGTGGTTTAACTGAATAAGTTTAATAATATAATTGAATATAAGTAAATTTTATTTAATTTTTTAAAAAGAAGAAACTAAAACGTGTAGAGCAAAATCCCATGCATGGCATGCCCCCCTTTGCTTCTCCCTAATTCCCTTTCATGGTTCGTTACGCTAAATTCTCACTAATCCCCATTTCTCTTTAAATTTTCCACCTGCAAATTTGATTCTTTTTTAAGGAATAATAATTAACTTATATTCCCTTTATTTTACGTTACTTAATTGGGATATGAGGATATCTATGAACTCTCTCTATATACTCTAAGTAATTAAATAAGTATTGTATATATATCTTTATGCAACAAAACGATCGATGAGCCAAATAACAAGATAAGTTCGGTGTCTAATGGCCATGCATGTTAGAGATTACTTATATGGCAGACTAAATTAGTGAAGTTGATCGAGTTGAATTGTCATGCTAAAATCCTAACATTAGTTTATAGTTGTAACTTTTGCTACATATGATTAAACGTACATTTCTTCTCATGATTTATCATTTATGTATAGCTTTTTGTTTGTTTCTATAAAAAAGAACGTACAATAGAAAAGGGAAAAGAGGTGATAATCGACTGGCAGACGGGCTCTAATATTATGATCAATATTGAGAAGATAAATCGCATAACGTCGAAATAAATTAACACTGGGACAAATTTGAACTAATAACCTTCGCTAAATGCTGCTAAAAAAAAAAAAAAAAAACATCATCACCTAGACCAAACACACGTACACTTGGTTCCATAAACGCCATATGATCCAACTACTCGTGGTGTAAATAACAGCGTTCAAAAACAGAGCTGCAAAGTAACTGAATATAATGAAAGTGCAGTTGAATCAACCACGAAGTGAGTTAGGTCTACAAAAGTTTTCGAATAGTCTAGCATTCACTAGGTTAGGTCTTCAACACCCGTAAATATATATGGCGTTAGATCCATTTGTGACAAGAGAATAGCTAGTGATGAAAGAAAATACAACGTTTGTTTTAGCAATACACTACACGTTATGTAGTTAATTAAGTGGTTTAACTGAATAAGTTTATTACTCCTTCCGTTCCAAAATTATTGTCCTACTTTTTCGGTCTTTCTTTCTCAACTTTGACTATAAATATCTTTGTTTGTGTTATACAATTTTTGATAAAAATTATACCAAATGAAAATACATTCAAAACTCAATCCGTTCATATATTTTTGTATCAAGTATTATGTAATATAAACAAAAATACTTAAGGTAAAAATTGAAAAGTAAAGACCAAAAAAATTAATAGGGGACAATAATTTTGGAACGGATAGAGTAATATAATTGAGTAAATAAATTTTATTTAATTTTTAAAAAAGAAGAAACCGAAACGTGTAGAGCAAAATCCCATGCATGGCATGCCCCCTTTGCTTCTCCCTAATTCCCTTTCATGGTTCGTTACGCTAAATTCTCACTAATCCCCATTTCTCTTTAAATTTTCCACCTGCAAATTTGATTCTTTTTTAAGGAATAATAATTAACTTATATTCCCTTTATTTTACGTTACTTAATTGGGATATCTATGAACTCTCTCTATATACTCTAAGTAATTAAATAAGTATTGTATATATATCTTTATGCAACAAAACGATCGATGAGCCAAATAGCTAGCAAGATAAGTTCGGTGTCTAATGGCCATGCATGTTAGAGATTACTTATATGGCAGACTAAATTAGTAAAGTTGATCGAGTTGAATTGTCATGCTAAAATCCTAACATTAGTTTATAGTTGTAACTTTTGCTACATATGATTAAACGTACATTTCTTCTCATGATTTATCATTTATGTATAGCTTTTTGTTTGTTTCTATAAAAAAGAACGTTCAATAGAAAAGGGAAAAGAGGTGATAATCGACTGGCAGACGGGCTCTAATATTATGATCAATATTGAGAAGATAAATCGCATAACGTCGAAATAAATTAACACTGGGACAAATTTGAACTAATAACCTTCGCTAAATGCTGGATGTCACCCAACGTTATGCTACGATACATACGAAGACATTAAGAAAATTAAACGAAAAAATGGGGACAAGAGTTGTGACAGAAAAAAGAAAGTACGAGCCTACTATTTGATTTCGACCCCCTTTACTTAAATGCAGTGTTTTGAAACCGGGGTCGATCCGGCCGGGTTAACCAGTTCGTCCTGTTCCAGCCTAAAAAACGGGTCAAAAAAATCCGGGTTTCTAAAACCAGGTTAACCGGTTAGACCCGCCGGGTTTTGAGTGACCCGGGTCAACCCGATTCTCGAAACCCGGCCGGGTTTTGTTTTTTCAAATTGTTTTAATAAAAACCCGGGTTGACCCGGTGGTCGAACCGGTTGACCCGGTCGAAAAAATAAAACAATAATAAATTGAAAACCGGGTTGACCCGGCGGTCGAACCGGTTGACCCAGTGCCCGGTGACTCTACCGGGTCGATTTCGAACCTGGTTTTCAAAACATTGATTAAATGATTCAATTTATCTGTATCTATATTACGTATAATGAAGATATTCTTTTTTCTTAATTAAATAATTTATTTTTAAGTTCAAAGAATACTCCTTCCATCTCAAAATAAGTGTACAGTTTCATTTTTCAAAATCAAATTGTTTCAACTTTAACCTTAAATATTATTTTGTGTTATATAATACTTGATGAAAAACTATACCATTGAAAAATATATTTAAAACCCAGTCTAATTATATATTTTGCATCAAATATTATATAACACCCCCAAAAATAATTAAGGTCAAAGTTGAACCAGTTTGACTCTGAAACGTAAAACTGGACACTTATTTTGAGACGAAGGTAGTACAAGTTAATATGCGTCATGTACAAATGATTAATGTTATGTATAATAAATTAAACAATAATTCTTTTATACATAATTATTTAAAACTTTCATTATATGTTTTTAATGCCAAATTTTTGTTTGATTATAGACCTTTAAAATTTTTGAAAGTTGCGTATTCCAAAACTATTTATCATTTATGCATGTAGTTTAGTACAAGTTTAATGAAATCCTAAACATTTTTTTAATAAATGCGATTGAAAAAAATTGTACATATCAAAGTATGAAGATTTTCAAATTATTTATAAATTATGAAAACATATAAACATATAAAGTACGAAAATTCTATATATTTACATGTTATATAATATTGTGACGAATATTACAACATCACTGATTAGCATGTACCTTTCATCGTCAATCATCTCAACCTCGTCATACTTCTGACTACCGTTTGGTATCGTCATTGCATCGTGACGCACACGTACTTGGCATTTTAATATAAAATAGTGTGCGATAAAGTTATTTTATTAAATTTTCGTCATGTGTAAAATAATTATCAGGAAAAACATGTGATCGAAAAATATTCCTTGCCAAAAAATTTGATTACAAAATACCTGCCGTCAAAATGTACGAATACCCTGCTAGTTATAATGAAAAGGAAAAACATTTATCTTCATTTAAGATCAATGAGCAAAAATTTTACTATTCATTTTATATTTAACCTCTTTAACTTTCTCTAATCTTCTACTTTGTATTCAACCTTATGTAAATATAACTTTTTTACCCTAATATTATTATCAAAAATTATACTTTCTAAAATTTATCTTCTCTTTCTATTTTACTTTATGACTTAGGATCAAATGAGAAGAAAACTTAAAATGAGAAATAACTATAGTCACACATTAGAGATGCATTAACTTGAATTAGATGCATCTCTAATCTTTTAGATGCACCCTCATATATTTTCTAGCAAAAAATTAGATGCATATACATATATTATATGCATTTCATCAAGTTATGTGAATTCTATGTATTTTTCGTCTACTGCGGGTCAAATTTGTTGTTAGTGCTACTTTGCATCGTTTTCACTTCAAAAACACTTTCGAAACTAATTGGGATGCATCTAAATGAATAGAGATGCATCTAATTCAACTCGATGCATCTCAAATGTGTGGTTATAATTATTTCTCATCCTTCTCATTTTAAGTTTTCTTCTCACTGGATCCCTACTCTTTACTTTATAGCCAAAGTCGCGAGATCAATTTACGACTTATGTTTAAAAGAGAAATTTACACATATATTTTTACACTAATGAGAGCCATTACGCCACAGCGCAAGCAACAAAAATCCTTGTTTTTCTCAATTATTATGGATCCCTCTAGTTAGTCACAATGAAGATGAAAAACATTTATTTTTCTCAATTATTATGGATCCCTCTAGTTAGGGTCAGTAACCGCCCTACAACCTTTCACTACCAAAGAAAGTGAACCAAGACCAATAATTTTAATCGTCATTCAAGTTCAAATCAGTAGCAATCAACTATTAATCATACGTCTTTTGGACGGTGCAACAATTTTCATACCTTTTCATGAAATAAGAAATTTTATCCGTCGAAAAAAAAATTATTTTAGCCGGTCAGAAAAAAAAAAGATAAAAAAATTAGACTTTCACGTCGAGTCACATTTTTTATGTTTGTGAAACGTACTATATAGTAAAACTAGTGGTTTTATAAGCAATACATGATCTCGAGTCACCAAAACACTAGTAAAAAATGAGTTGTGTACGAATATAATTGATGTAAGCTAAAAGTTCTACCAGCATATTGTCTTTTTTCATATAGATTGACCGATCTAAGAACAAAAATAAAGTAACATGCATCATATCGGATCATCTATAATGTTTATTCCATTATATAATTTGCTTGCGTCTGTGTGAATTATCTGCTCCACTTAAAATATTACCACGTATAGGGATAAAGAAAAGATATGGATGCCACCCACTACTAGTTTCTGGATCTTATCTCGTTTTAGGGCTTCTACCCACCTTTCAATAAAGTCGAATGATAATGCAGAATTTTTGACCATTACAAAATATCATCATCTGTCAACTTTTCAAGTTACATATGTATCTTTATAACACGCACACATACTATACATTCATGGATGCATGTATTATTGTATTTAGGCATGAAAATGCACGTAGCTGTATATATTTCACGCAATATAATGCAAATACATGACGCTCCTTGCGAACATTTTGTTTCGGGCTTGAATTTGTAAAAGTTACTTAATAGATGCAAGTAATGTACTACATATAAGATTGAGTGCCTCGACTCTGGAGCATTCTTTACCTTTGGACATGGGTGTAAATGTCACATCCTACCTCCTCATTTATGACTCCGGCAGAATTGGGTATTGTTGTTAAATGTACATATATCAATGACGGTACTCTTTTTGCCGAGTTTTGATTCATATATGTATATATAGGCCCCATTTTCAAATGTTAGCATTCATATATCATGGTATTATTTCCTTTTCAATTTTGTGGAAAGATTAAAGATACATAGAGGCAATTAAACGCATTGTTAAAGGAAAATCGGCCCTCTTGTAGCCTCTAATAACTGTCTCATAGCTAACATATGAAATTTCCTTGTATCCTGCATGCCCTGGATCTGGCCATCATTGACATCACGAGTAATGGAAAATGCACTGTTCCTACAACTAAACCAAACAAAAATTATCTCAAAAACAAATTCAAACACATATAAAAAATTGTCTGGGGTGGGGGATGAGGGTGGGGTGAATGATAGTCATATTTGAAGCTCACTTGCCATGCACGTAAAGGTTAATTATAATATACATAACATGCCTCGTACGCAGGAGGCACAAAGCAACACTACTCTTTGCTTAAACGGCCAAGTAGTTACAAATTTACTATTTTAACCTATCCCGTTATACGTCTAATTTAAGGTAATCATATCATTTGAGCTCGAAAGCAAAGTGGGCCTGTAAAATATACGCCGTATTTGGACACACATGTCTCAACTTTATATACAATATCAATCGAGTTTTGATTACATAGTACTTATCAAATGTCCATTTCACTCTGGTTTTGTTCATTATGTCTTCGATCTGTCTCCTTTTTCTTTCCATCGACCTTATGCATGTTGTTGCTTTAGTGTAAATATAAATATATAGTGGCTAATTACATTTCCAATAGTGGAACACTAATTAGCATATATATACCCATGCTCAAATACAATAATA
>LBNU01005196.1:48164-64178 GCA_014162995.1 Artemisia annua | reverse complement strand
TGGGGTGGGGGATGAGGGTGGGGTGAATGATAGTCATATTTGAAGCTCACTTGCCATGCACGTAAAGGTTAATTATAATATACATAACATGCCTCGTACGCAGGAGGCACAAAGCAACACTACTCTTTGCTTAAACGGCCAAGTAGTTACAAATTTACTATTTTAACCTATCCCGTTATACGTCTAATTTAAGGTAATCATATCATTTGAGCTCGAAAGCAAAGTGGGCCTGTAAAATATACGCCGTATTTGGACACACATGTCTCAACTTTATATACAATATCAATCGAGTTTTGATTACATAGTACTTATCAAATGTCCATTTCACTCTGGTTTTGTTCATTATGTCTTCGATCTGTCTCCTTTTTCTTTCCATCGACCTTATGCATGTTGTTGCTTTAGTGTAAATATAAATATATAGTGGCTAATTACATTTCCAATAGTGGAACACTAATTAGCATATATATACCCATGCTCAAATACAATAATATTAAATTCACACATATATGTCATTTGTTTCCAATTTTTGGAGATAAATAACTAACCATTAGTCTATTTACAGTTCAAACTATTGCTTTGCATATGTAATAATAAAAAGTTTTTGAAAGCTGTGTGATAGTAAGATAACCCTTACACGTTATCATTACAATGTATCTACTGGTTTTTACTGCATATAACCCTTTTACATTATAAAAGATCTTTTGAATGTTTTAAGAAAGGTGTGTGAAAGTAAGATAAATGCAAATGAAGGGTGTGGGGGCAAATAAAAAAATTGTAAAAACAGGCGTGCGATAGATGGCGTGTGAATGAGAGAGAGGCAAAAAAGTAAAGATGCATGATAACATGCATCATCTATGGTTTTAGCATGTCAAAGACTGGTCAACCACTTTTTTATCAGTCAACTCTTTTCAACTTTCTTCATGACGTACTCACGTGTTTTCCTATTACTTTTATTAATTAGGGTTAATAACCTTGTAATTGTCATGGTCTCATGGATGAAACTTGTAAAGTCTTAAGTTCGAATCCTAGCTACTATGCACAAACAATCCTAGTTTGCTCAAGGAACCCTTTCTAAATCGAGGGCTTAATTAACCAGTGTGCCAATAGATTCAAACATTGTAAATTAATCGTCCAAAATATTAAAAACCATGATGACCAAAATACTCGACATCAGTGTCAAATCATCTCCCCTCTATCTCAGCATATGTGTCATTCAATCACATCTGTTTATACCACATTTGTTTAATTCATATACGTACACACATCGGCGTACTACCGTTCGAAACAAAAGTGAGCCATTTCATCCGTGTGGAGAGGGATGTAATAGAGTCGCTCATGAGGGCGGCTTCCATTTTGGCATGTCACGCGTATGAGTGAAGCTTTGATTACGGTCAGCCTTAAGTTTACAAAACCATAAACTCTGAACTTCAAATTTCATTTAACGAGAAACGGCTATAATACTTTTTCTAAACTTATCCTTTTTCCGTGTTTTAGTCAATGCCAATGTGTTAAATTTAGACAACAACTTTGTCACCGGCTTTATGGTCATACCTTCAACATTTTGTGAAAGGAAGGAAAATTTGGTTCATCCGTTTAGAGTGTAATATTATTGATACAAATAGGTTTTGGTTAAATAGAGGAAACATGAAATCTAGTGTAGTCAACGGCAAAGTAATAAAGTAATAATAAGAAGAATAGGAAAGGAGAAAAGAAGGTAACTTGGATTGTACACTTTGAAGTGAAGATTTTTAGAAGGAATTGGAAGAAATGAATCACGTGCGTAAGCGTGTGCACGTATCTGACTCTAACTTCGACATTCCTAATTCTAAGGAACTATATGCAATAACCCTTAAGCAACATCCTCTGTCTCTTCTGAAGATCTATCTCTCTCTTTGTTACTTGTATTATACTCATACTTATTGAAGTACTAAGTTTTAGGGTTATGTCATGATTAACATGTCAAACTACTTGTGTCGATAGGTTGTTAGGGTAATTAAACTTTTGTTTTGATAACTTTTAAGTTATTGGAAGCTATATCAATGAACTAAATATGTTGCCAAAATCATATTTACGTGCTGTTATGATGTATTGAACTTTATATAATGACAAAATTAGCCTACTAAATGTAAGTATTTTTTTTCACTTAAATGATCCAAGAAAAAGTTTACTGATTCTAACAAGGCAATAACGAAAAGTATGTGAAAACACATCATATTGGCAAAAGGTATAGTTTTACTTTTTACTCTTTCATACGATGCATGTAAAACGGTTAACGTTCACAGTCATCAGTACTATCTTAAGAAAATATGTGATGAACACTAGCTACGAGGTACATTCTATTAATAAAAAGGATAACTTATAACACAACAACTTTAGACAAGATATGTATTTGAAACATCCATATTTTTAACAAAATCTTACATCATGCAAGGATAAATGATGCGGTTCACATAACTCTAAAAATAACAGGGGTAATTGCATAAAAACCCTTTAAAACTTGCATATTTGCATGTATATTCAAAACATGTTTAACTTGAATTGTATATTATTCATTAAAACTTGTGTTTTAGAAAAATATACAAGGATTTAAGTTTTAGTAAATATATATGCAATTCTTTTAAAATAATAACAGAGATACATAATATATATAAAACTAAAGTTGTGCTCGGTTTATTAGTATAATTTAACACATGCATCATCAGTTTTTCACTTTTATATTTTTATCTTTTATTTTTTGTTTGTCATCATCTTGCTATTAGCTATGTTATTGTTCATACATTTTAGACATTAACAACCATTTTCGTTACGTCAAAAACCCATTAGTTCGTCACCCCTTGAACAAGTCATCAGAATTAGCACAAAATTAGTTACACAGAGACCAGTGGTTGCAACGCCGTCAGCCACCGCTTTCGTTGCTTTTGTGTAAATATAAATATATATATAGTGGCTAATTACATTACCAAGAGTGGAATACTAATTAGCATATATATACCCATGCTCAAATACAATAATTTAAAATTCACATATATATGTCATTTGTTTCCAATTTTTGGAGATAAATTACAAACCATTAGTCTAATTACAGTTCGAACTATTGCTTTGCATATGTAATAAAAAGTTTTTGAAAGCTGTGTGAAAGTAAGATAACCCTTACACGTTATCATTACAATGTATCTACCAGAGTTTTTACTACATATAACCCTTTTACATTATAAAGATCTTTTGAATGTTTTAAGAAAGGTGCAGTGTGTGAAAGTAAGATAAATGCAAATGAAGGTGTGGGGCAAATTTAAAAAATTGTAAAAACAGGCGTGCGATAGATGGCGTGTGAATGAGAGAGAGGCAAAAAAGTAAAGATGCATGATAACATGCATCATCTATGGTTGTAGCATGTCAAAGACTGGTCAACCACTTTTTAATCAGTCAACTCTTTTAAACTCTCTTCATGACGTACTCACGTGTTTTCCTATTACTTTTATTAATTAGGGTTAAAAACCTTGTAATTGTCATGGATGAAACTTGTAAAGTCTTAAGTTCGAATCCTGGCTAGCTACTATGCACAAACAATCCTAGTTTGCTCACGGAACCCTTTCTAAATCGAGGGCTTAATTAACCAGTGTGCCACTAGACTCAAACATTGTAAATTAATCGTCCAAAATATTAAAAACCATGATGACCAAAATACTCGACATCAGTGTCAAATTAAATCATCTCCCCTCTATCTCAGGATATGTGACATTCAATCACATCTGGTTATACCACATTTGTTTAATTCATGTACATACACACATCGGCGTACTACCGTTTGAAACCAAACTGAGCCATTTCATCCGTGTGGAGAGGGATGTAATAGAGTCGCTCATGAGGGCGGCTTCCATTTCGGCATGTCACGCGTATGAGTGAAGCTAGCTTTGATTACGGTCAGCCTTAAGTTTACAAAACTATAAACTCTCAAGTCTCAACTTCAAATTTCATTTAACGAGAAACGACTATAGTACTTTTTCTAAACTTATCCTTTTTCGGTGTTTTGGTCAATGGCAATGAGTTAAATTCAGATAACAAATTTGTCATCGGCTTCTTTATGGTCATACTTTTAACATTTTGTGAAAGCAAGGAAAATTTAGTTGATCTGTTTAGAGTGTAATATTATTGATACAAATTAGGTTTTAGTTAATCAGAGGAAACATGAAATCTAGTGTAGTCAACGGCAAAGTAATAAAGTAATAATAAGAAGAATAGGAAAGGAGAAAAGAAGGTAACTTGGATTGTACACTTTGAAGTGAAGATTTTTAGAAGGAATTGGAAGAAATGAATCACGTGCGTAAGCGTGTGCACGTATCTGACTCTAACTTCGACATTCCTAATTCTAAGGAACTATATGCAATAACCCTTAAGCAACATCCTCTGTCTCTTCTGAAGATCTATCTCTCTCTTTGTTACTTGTATTATACTCATACTTATTGAAGTACTAAGTTTTAGGTTTATGTCATGATTAACATGTCGAACTACTTGTGTCGATAAGTTGTTAGGGTAATTAAACTTTTGTTTTGATAACTTTAAGTTATAGGAAGCTATATCAATGAACTAAATATGTTGCCAAAATCATATTTACGTGCCATTATGATGTATTGAACTTTATATAATGACAAATTTAGCCTACTAAATGTAAGTGTTTTCACTTAAATGATCCAAGGAAAAGTTTCCTAATTCTAACAAGGCAATAACGAAAAGTATGTGAAAACACATCATATTGGCAAAAGGTATGGTTTTACTTTTTACTCTTTCATACGATGCATGTAAAACGGTAACGTTGACAGTCATCAGTACTACTATCTTAAGAAAATATGTGATGAAGACTAGCTACGAGGTACATTCTATTTATAAAAAGGATAACTTATAACACAACAACTTTAGACAAGATATGTATTTGAAACATCCATATTTTTAACAAAATCTTACATCATGCAAGGATAAATGATGCGGTTGACATAACTCTAAAAATAATAGGGGTAATTGTATATATACCTCCTAAAACTTGCATAATTGCATGTATATTCAAAACATGCTTAACTTGCATTGTATATTATTCATTAAAACTTGTGTTTTAGAGAAATATGCAAGTATTTGAGTTTTAATAAGCATATATACAATTCTTTCAAAATAATAACATAGAGATACGTAATATATATAAAACCAAAGTTGTGCTCAATTTATTAGTAATAATTTAAAACATGCATCATAAGTTTTTCACTTTAATATTTTTATCTTTTATTTTTTGTTTGTCATCATCTTGCTATTAGCTATGTTATTGTTCATACATTTTAGACATTAACAATCATTTTCTTTACGTCAAAAGCCCATTTGTTCGTCACCCCTTGAACAAGTCATCACAATTAGCACAAAATTAGTTACACAGAGACCAGTGGTTGCAACGCCGTCAGCCACCGCTTGACACATGGCGTTGGCGACGAACTAACATTCAAAGATCGACATCGACTAACAAATCATCCGTCACGATTGCTTTGACTTACATTATACCGTACGTACATACGCATGCTTCACCTCTACTACACACTACTATCATTTTCTGACGTGTCATGAGCATGCGGATGCCACACCTTTGACTTACATGCTGACTCGACACATTCTCTGTCCACGTGTCACATCAAATATTGAAGCCTTGTATTTGTCTGAGGGATCAAACTCACCTGTTTCCTAACATCCTGACATAACTAGGACCCACTTTCGTTCTTATAATTTACACTTGTTACCCTTTGTAAAGTTAGAGCTAGCAAACAAGCTGAATTTAAGCACTTATACTTTGGTTTCATAATGAACCAACCCTCTTTAAAAAAAGGTTGAAATAGCTTTTGCATTAAAACGAGTAAAGTGATTGAGTTTTCTTTGCTCGGTTAACTTGTAGGGTGTGATTCAGACATATATATGCAGGATAAGATTGAACCTAATTACTTTTGTGAAAGCACTAGAATGTCGAACCTCAATCTACGTTGATTTGAAAATGCTTTTTGATCATTTACATTTATTTTATTTTTCGGTTTACAAATTAAGTAGCATAGTATAGTAACAGGCTAACAGCCGTATTTGTCTTATGTTAAACTAGGGTTCCTAGTTGACAAAGTGTATTTACAGAATATAACATGTGTAAGATTCCTTTCTCGTTTTCTTTGTTAACCAATGGTCAAAAGTCTTGTAGAAACAATATTTTTAGACAAGTATCACATTTATGAAGGAAGAATATATTATGAACTTTACTCAACTACTCTAATAGATACTTATGGACACGTACATACATAGTAATTGGTGCGACTTATTAGTACTATACTACCATTATCTGTTCTAGCGAATTGGAAGAGAGGGAATTGTATACGCAAGAGAATGTTACAGGTTGAGCCGATATGTAAGCCCGGAATTCTTTGTTACTTCGGATACTTTTATTCAACTTTAAAATATGACAACGTTGTTGTCGACGGAATGAAATGATAAACAAATGTAGTCGACGAGGTAATATAACGGATATTGTGGTTGAATAAGTTAGTATCGTTTCGTACTTTCGTTGTCTTAATTAAGCAGATCAAGTCATTTCATATCAATTGACAAAACAAACAACAACTTCTCGTTTCATTGTAATGATTTATTCTATTATATATCGACTTTGATTCTCACGGGTTAAATACGTAAAGATAAGAGATTTCATTATCTTCTAAGTGTTCCATTACCAATCGTATGTAATATAATCTTGCTTCAAAAGCCCTTAAACCACAACAAAACGCGGTATTTGTTTAAAGAGATCTAGAAGCTGTAAATGTTATTTGTTCGCATTATATAGAGAAAGAAATGTCGACTTATATGCCGTTCTAAAAAAATGTCGACTTATATAATTGGAGTATGTAAATATATCCATGTGATTTATTTAAAACTTTCCAGAATATTACAATAATGCTTATTTAATATGACAGTTGAAAAGGTTATATGGTCAAATTATTTGAAGCTTTAAGGGGGGTTAAGTGGACTGAAAGATTGAGAAAGGACAAGGAAGGCCATGTGAGGTAAAATTAAGAAGTCTTGAAATGTACTCCAAGAAAAATTATAATGGTAGTGGTAATAGTAATTGTTATAGTTAAGGGGGAAAATTGTAAATAAAGGAACATGCATATGATGGATTGAAAATTAATTTACCAAAAATTGAAGTTAAGTGGAGGTTCACTTGGTTGAATCACACACTTTCACTTTGCCCTCTTTTGAAAGCTTTCATGACTGTGAGACAAAGCCATTACTTAACATGCATATCCATGCAAGCATTTCTCTTCCTTTTTACTCCTCAATTCCAAACCCCCAAAATCTATAACTAGTCTTCTCTTCTACGTGTACCTTTTTATGTTATATATATCTTTTTGATAATCAGCTATATATGATTATATGTACCTCCTATATATTGCTAACTTGATCTTCATACATACCTAATGGTTGAAGGAGTCATATGCATTACAAATATACACCATATGTATGTACGTTTAGAGATAACTTGAACTCACAATCACTTGATTAAAGAGCAACCAGCTCGGATGAAAATGCACATCGTTTCAACCTAATACAAGTTATATTGACCAGAGCTTTCTTGTTTACAGAGATAACATAAGTGGTAATGAAATAAAGAAAGATGAATCACCAATGTTGAACTCGTAAATATAAAAATCAGCTATCTTAAAGGGGTCGGTTTTGAATAATTGTTTAAAGTAGATATTGGGAATTGCATGGCAAATAATGTAACTTTGACTTGGTTTCTTTTTCTTGTGAAGACTACAAGTGTTTCAATGTTTGTAGCTTGCTTCTTCCATTTCCCCAAATCTTTGGTACTATTCATGCATGGTGGAAGAAATAGAATCTCTTGGTATGTACGTAAATCACTTTATATCTATCTATTCTACATCATAACAAATGAATTCTCTTTACTTACTTTGCAAAACTAGAGTGTTTGTTACATATGTCTTAATTACCATATACCTTAATTACCAAAACTAGAGTGTTAGTTACATCATATGGAAGTAACAATCTCGGCAAAGATTTCCATAATTAGCTAGGATAACACAACAAAGTTCTTGACATTCCTAGTGTCACATAAACCCTTAGGGTCATACTAAACAAGTAGAGTTTTCTTCTTTTAGTAATCTGATTTTTCTTAAAAATTACAAGGAGCAAATTAAATGCCTCGAAAGATGATAAAGGGGTGGTGTGGGTCGATCTTTTTATCTTTATATTTGTGAAAGAAAAGGATATTACACGAATTCATCAACACTCTTCTTCACCGTTGCTTCCATATCCAACTTCTTACTTCTTTAATTTTCTTCCTTTTAATATAAAGTTTTGTCTTTTTTATGCTGACATGTAAAATTAAGATTTCGCCACGTGGCACCTCATCCTATACTTACTGGAAATATCTTCTACTTGAAGCAATCATCCCATTGATCACGACTTTTCAAGCAAATATTCATGCACGTACCTGCACTTTTCTTTCATAATTCCAGACCTTTTTTGTTTTGTTTCTTTGTTTTTTTTTTCGCTATGATAATTACTTTTCAACAATGTTGTCATATTTTATTTCTTCCATTTTCTAGTCGACGGGATAAAACAATATATCATGTGTAAATGAAATTAATCTCATGAAGGTCTGTGCTATCTAGCTGGATATCCAAAACAATTTTCAAACACACATAAGTTATCTCTTGTCGCCCTGATTTTTTATTTATTTATTTATTTTTATTTTTTTGGCAGATCAATCCATACACACATGAATAACCTATTAACCTTTAGTTAGTATGTAGAATACATATCAAATTTAAACTCTTTTTACAATGCGTCACAAAAGGTTTAAATAATGCCTGGTACAAATTGAAAGATATCCTTTGAGTTTGAGTTAACAAAGATACCTAATCAAAATACAAGTAATCGAAAGTTTCTCAAATGTTTAACCATGCAAGCTACTAAAATAAACAATTTAAATAAATTAAATAGAATACGTATAATAATTAACCAATTGCCAGTACCGAAAAGGAGAATAAACACTCGATCGATATTCAATTTGGAGAACATTTTCAGAATGATATATATATTATACATTCATGTACGTGTCTTTGGATTTACTAATATAATATTGTGCTCGTAATGTTTAACTGCTATTGGAATATTTTCAGTTTTTTATAAGATATAATTAAAAAATCAGATATAATTTGCAGGTCAACGTCTTATTTTTAACTTCTAGTTTTGACAAATATCTATAAAATGAAACTGTAATAATTTGAGTTTCGAAAATATCATATCATTTAGGAATTTTGTCAGGGCAGCTCAACTTTCGTGGAAGCCTAAAGCGAGACATTAAAATGTGATTTTGTTACCAAAGTTATTTGATAAAAAGTTGTTTACGAAATTTACTTTTCTAACTTTTCCTAATGCAAAATCATTGATTAATATTTTAAAGTCGATATGGTAGAATAATTTAATTTCAGTCGATAAATTAATGAGCAATCTATTTAATTTTTTTTTATGACATGACATTTTCAATCTTATAATATTTTTCAATTAACTATAAGTTTTGAATAATTTCTTTTCACCAAAGCAACCGTCACCGGAACGGGACACTACTTTATACGCAAATAAGCGTTAGAGAAAGAATTTAGATTTCAAATATAATTAAGTATATCGATCGGTGTAGTACATAATTTCTCTTAAAACTCTTAGTTCCAAAAATAAATCAATGTTGTTATTATCCGAAGAATTGTTTTGGTTTAAAAAAACTTTCAAGGTTAAGACAACTTTCTTTTAGCTTGGTATCATCAAGTTAATTTAAATTGCTAATGCTAAATAGAAAACTAAAGATATCTTTATACAGTGTAAATTGGTCAACTCTACTTGTGATGATATAGTTTGATCTACACTGTTGAAGAATTAAGAAATGATCAGTACTAAAAACCTCTTTGCCAATTTTTATAGTTTATTTGTCAACATTATCATCATATTTCGTTTCTACCAATGATTTGTTTACATTCAAATTTTAGTTCTACACACATTTATTTAAACAATTTCTTTGGCTGAAATTAAAGTATCTGTAAATCCATTATTTCTAAAAAATTTGAAGAAATAAACAAGGCCTTCTAATAGTGTAATAGCATCATTAGTACAAATATCTTTTGATTGTAAATTTTAACTAACAGAATTGATTAAAAATAACACGTCATACAAAATAACTATTCTTAACAAAATTCAAAATTACCTAGTTCATTTTCAGCTAGAGTCTTTGAATCGTGTTTTGTTTTAGGTTTGGTACAAAACTTTTTCAATGCATACAAGGCATGTTATTTGTTGGGTTTGATATCTTATCGCTCGACACTTTGTATGCGACTTTCCCAATATCGCTCGACACTTTGTATGCGACTTTCCCAACGTGCTTGTGCTAATGGATTAAAAGTTAAATTTTAAATATAATCTTATAGGATTTTTCATCTTACAAGATAAAAGAAAATAAAGTACATATGCTTTCTGTTACTCCAAATAATCTTATTGGCTTTTGAATAAGAATTAATCATGTCACATATTATGAAATATAACACAAACACATTGTGATAGAATGATCTAGAATTAGTATCTAAAAATCGTTTTTTTTACCCCAAGATGTTTTCTACAAGTTGTAGAAAAACTAGAAATATAAGAGGCTCAAAATTTTTATTATTTAACTTTTATTAGCTAATTGGGGCCTTATAGAATTGGATCTTTAACGATGACGGCAAAAGAAACATGAGACTGACTTTATATACAAGGTTCTAGAAAATCGGGGGCCTTTGAAAACTGAAGGCCTAAAACCTTAACTTTACTTGCTTAACCTTTGAGCGTGTATAAATAGAAATTGCTAAGTCTTATATGACATAGTGTTTAAATTTTCTGAGTAGAAGAATTGCAAGAACAGAATGAACTCTAGACTTGAACTTAGAAACCATCAACCAGTGAATGTCGAAACAGGCGGACCAAGTGCAAAATTGGAAATTACACCAGATCGTGTAGAAACTGTTGAGATTAATGAAAATGAACAAGCTCGTTAGGCGATAAGAAATGAACTAAGAACGGTAGTGTCAAAACAGATTTCTAAAGCGCTAGAGGCATCGTTACCATTCCTCTAGGCAAGAATGAATGATACGATAGTTCAAGTTATTACTGGTGAGTTTGAGAAGAGTAGGACCGGAGGTAGGAGGGAATAATGACACGGAATGTAATCAGGTTGCAGAGGGGCATTTTAGTTATAAAGAGTTTGAAACATGCAAACCACCTGATTTTCACTGTCAACAAGACCCGCAGGTTAATTTTAGGTGTACTTTAGATGTAGAATGAGCTTTTAGTATTTGTGGTTGTTTAGAGAGACAGAAAGAAAGGAGCAAAATATATAAAAGCCTAAGGGTCATGCACATGTAACCTTAGCTGATGCAGCTAAAAAAGATATCGATGAAGGATCAGGTACTGTTGTTTGTATTATGTTTAGTTAAACACCATGTATAATTATCTGAAATGAGTTAGAAACTCATGAATTAGTATAAAGCTTAAGGCCTTGTTTCTTTTTATTCTTAATGCCTCTTAATCACCACTTGCAAATATTATATTGTTTTTTTAATTCGGGCCCACAAATTCCCCCTTGTATTGTCTGGATGTGTAGAGTGTAAAANTTTATAGTTTATTTGTCAACATTATCATCATATTTCGTTTCTACCAATGATTTAGTTCTACACACATTTATTTAAACAATTTCTTTGGCTGAAATTAAAGTATCCGTAAATCCATTATTTCTAAAAATTTTGAAGAAATAAACAAGGCCTACTAATAGTGTAATAGCATCATTAGTACAAATATCTTTCGATTGTAAATTTTAACTAACGGAATTGATTAAAAATAACACGTCATACAAAATAACTATTCTTAACAAAATTCAAAATTACCTAGTTCATTTTCAGCTAGAGTCTTTGAATCGTGTTTTGTTTTAGGTTTGGTACAAAACTTTTTCAATGCATACAAGGCATCTGTTATTTGTTGGGTTTGATATATTATCGCTCGACACTTTGTATGCGACTTTCCCAACGTGCTTGTGCTAATGGATTAAAAGTTAAATTTTAAATATAATCTTATAGGATTTTTCATCTTTTACGAGATAAAAGAAATTTATAAAGTACATATGCTTTCTGTTACTCCAAATAATCTTATTGGCTTTTGAATAAGAATTAATCATGTCACATATTATGAAATATAACACAACCACATTGTGATAGAATGATCTAGAATTAATATCTAAAAATCGTTTTTTTTACCCCAAGATGTTTTCTACAAGTTGTAGAAAAACTAGAAATATAAGAGGCTCAAAATTTTTATTATTTAACTTTTATCAGCTAATTGGGGCCTTATAGAATTTGATCTTTAATGATGACGGCAAAAGAAACATGAGACTGACTTTATATACAAGGTCCTAGAAAATCGGAGGCCTTCGAAAACTGAAGGCCTAAAACCTTAACTTTACTTGCTTAACCTTTGAGCGTGTATAAATAGAAATTAGAAATTGCTAAGTCTTATATGACATAGTGTTTAAATTTTCTGAGTAGAAGAATTGCAAGAACAGAATGAACTCTAGACTTGAACTTAGAAACCATCAACCAGTGAGTGTCGAAACAGGCGGACCAAGTGCAAAATGGGAAATTACACCAGATCGTGTAGAAACTGTTGAGAATAATGAAAATGAACAAGCTCATGAGGCGATAAGAAATGAACTAAGAACGGTAGTGTCACAACAAATTTCTAAAGCGCTAGAGGCATCGTTACCATTTCTCTAGGCAAGAATGAATGATGCGATAGTTCAAGTTATTACTGGTGAGTTTGAGAAGAGTAGGACCGGAGGTAGGAGAGAATAATGACACGGAATGTAACCAGGTTGCAGAGGGGCATTTTAGTTATAAAGAGTTTGAAACATGCAAACCACCTGATTTTCACGGTGAACAAGACCCGCAGGTTAATTTTATGTGTACTTTAGATGTAGAATGAGCTTTTAGTATTTGTGGTTGTTTAGAGAGACAGAAAGAAAGGAGCAAAATATATAAAAGCCTAAGGGTCATGCACATGTAACCTTAGCTGATGCAGCTAAAGAAGATATCGATGAAGGATCAGGTACTGTTGTTTGTATTATGTTTAGTTAAACACCAGGTATAATTATCTGAAATGAGTTAGAAACTCATGAATTAGTATAAAGCCTAAGTGGGGGATACATAACTAGATAGAAAGAACAATAGATAATTTGGTTATCCCGAAGGTAATTAGTGGGCACAAACAAAGTAAGTGGGTAGAGTTTTACAAGAAATATTAATTAGTATTTAACAGAAAAAGGACCAGAAATGCATATATTTAACGAAAACAAACCTCCTACTTAACGCCAAGGATTAACGATGCAAAGTAGAGTTTAAGGGCAGAATTACAAGAATACCTTATGGGCATATAACTCTTATATTGCAGAGATTATATCCAATAGCTGAATATGTGTCAGGGGACATGTTTATCATAAGAAAATTAAGAGGGAAATCAAAAATTGTCCATTTTCCTCACACGAGGGTTGTAAGAGATTTGAAGAAATAAGCTCCGGTGAATTTTTGTTAATCATAGAAGATTTCAAGTACCATTGTTAGTGATTAATCATCCATTCAAGGTTAGTTCATGAATTATTTAGTTTTCAAGATTATGAGGGAAATATGGGTTTTTTTTAAGGAATAACCCAATGATGATTTAGAACTTATTAGGGTGTTTGTATGAAGTAGATAATGAGTTTATACATAGAAATTGATATGAAACATTTTTGTTAGAAATTATGTTATGGAATTTAGTAGAAAATCATGATATAGCTATGTTAATGACTAGTTCATGGTGTCAAAAGGGGTGTTTGGCACGAGACTTATTTTAGAACAAGATAGAAGTTTAGAATCATTGTCTATGTGTTATAGATGAGAAAATGATTCCTAATGATGTTAGAATGATCATATTTTGTTTAGGTGATCGTAGGAAGCACGAAGATCATCAAGCCTAAACCTTAGGTTAGTAAAAGATGAGTAGTACGTTTAGTAGTATAGTTATGCATAGCATATGTACGGATAGTTTTAGCTACATTATTAGTAATGAATTATAGCAATTGATGATTTAGATGAATTATAGTTTATAGATCATGCCTTTACTTAACTGTTGTACCACTAGTTATTTACGAGTGTCCAAGCGACGAATCATTAGTTATGTTAGCGTGCCTAAGAGATATGGACAAGCACAAAACAAACTCTTATCCTGTATAATGTTCGTATGGGATTATGTTGCCGAGTTAGTAGCCATGACAAGGATTGCATACGAGCAAGAAGGTAAAGGTCGCACATGAGTAATAGCCGCCTAAAGAGGAAATTTTGTATTATTAGCAAGGCAGTTAGGTATTGCATCTTAGTAGTTAAACGATTAGATATTGTATTTTTAGTGCAAGGCGATTAGATGTTGCATTATAATAAATAGTTGATTAGATATTGCAAGTTAATTGTATCCAAGTAGACATTAGCTATGTTAGTAGAAGTATTTCTTATTATTAGTATTAAGGTAGATAAGGTAAGATCCATATAAAAATGGGTGTAATTAGTATCAAGATAGAAATTAGCTTACAATTCATACCATGTTTAGTTTAGCTTTGTTATACTCACTAAGTCTAAATAACTTATGATTTTTAGCGATGTTTTATGTAGGTAAATGAAGAAGATTGGGGCTTGTAAATAGTAGAAGAAAGAGATGCATTTTATGGGAATGGCTACACCGTAGGTATAGGTGACGAGTGTCTCAAACACACCACCTTAATATTTAGCTTGTAAACCCCCTTTAAATATTGTAATTTGGATAACTTTTTGTATGTATTTATGTAAAACCCTTGTACATAAATGATATCCAGCATTATGAAATGTCTCAGAATTTAATGATTTGTCGTTAAACGGAAGTGTATTTTCGGAAAATTGATATTGTGTAGACCAGAACGTTTTTGCCGCCGGTTATGGTTTTCTGGCCGCCGGTTGGAGTCGTGTCAACCGCCGTTTAGGTAGGTTTCATTAAAAAAAAATCTTTGCGGGTGTTTCACCATCGGTGCTGCCCCTTGACCCCTAAACTTTTTCATAACTGTATCAAGCTAACTACAACGAATGTGCACTTCACGCTCCTTAATTCGTTTTCATCTAAACTTGTATAAGGTCCTTTGATCTAAAGCATAGTTGATAACAATAAAATTACCAACATCTGTCGCCTATGACGAAAACAATATTGTTAAATAATTTTCTTTTACAAAGATCTAACATAAACCAAATAGCACTGATTGACATGCCTAAAATATCTAATTAAATGTGGCAACATTCTGTTGACGACGGCAGAAGTACTCACTTTTTCACAAACATATAAATCATTGTCATTGATTTACGCACAAATTTAGTTATATGTTTAAGCATCTCAATTATTTTTCAATCTTAGTTGCATGTTTGGTAACTATGCCAAAATGGAAATAATATTGACTGTATTAATCAATTTGTTATGGCAAAAAAGTTCACTAAAATTTTTAGCCAAAAGCTTAAAGAAATTGCAATGGTCTAAAAGATAGAAAAAAAAAAGTAGACCTAAAACAACATGAAAAGATAACATAACCTAAATCTTTGATAACATAAACAAAGGTATACTCTACTTAACGAGTAATACCGGTGTGTAGCGTGACATATCATTAAGGCCGTCTCAAGATATCGAAAGGAGAAATACGATATCTTCCGTAAAGGCTTTGAAAATCTAGAACACTTCGAATGTGTGGTTATATTATTGTCAAAGCTTTGCTTTCTTGAATTGTGAAGTTTTGGTTATCACATTTGTATTTTCAAGTTACATCATTCGCTATTTGAAAAATAACAATCCTACAGTCCTACGTATAAA